>JAJOOO010003768.1:0-19098 GCA_029582685.1 Solanum piurae
AGCTTCTTCATATTCATTTTAAATTGTCGGATGTAACACAATTAAAACGAAATTACATAAAAAACCCTCATAGAACCTCATTATAAAGTCAACACAAAGTCATAGGCTCTTGCTTAACCTATCATTTTCCGAGTTGTTACAATGACAACTTTCGAGCACTTTTTGAACCTCATACTCCGGAATGCATCTTCTCACTACCAGGTCCACACCTTGCTTGAACAAGAACGGTTTATCCCAGATATAGAACTTAGCATCATGATTGAGCTTTTTCTTTTGTTGGGTGGTTGCACCTGGAGGGTAATCTCCACTTACTATTAGATTCACAATGTCCGCATACCATGGCACTTGAGATATATCTAATGCCATCAATTGTTCATCCGGAAACTCTTCCCGGATTTTCTCACCTTCATTCACATGGGAAAAATCCTCCAACCTAGACAAGTGATTAGCTATTTGATTTTCAGTACCTTTCCTATCCTTAATCTCAAGGTCAAATTCTTGGAGAAGCAATATCCACCGAATCAACCTTGGTTTAGCATCCTTCTTATTGAATAGGTACCTAATAGCTGCATGGTCAGTAAAAACAGTCACTTTAGTACCTACCAAATACGATCTGAACTTGTCGAAGGCGAACACTAGAGCTAGCATCTCCTTCTCAGTCACTGTGTAATTAGCTTGTGTAGAATCAAATGTCTTGCTTGCATAATAGATCGAGTGGAACACTTTATTCTTTCGTTGCCTAATACTGCACCCACTGCTATGTCACTTGCATCACACATGAGTTCAAATGGTAATTCTCAATCAGGAGCAATTAAGATGGGAGGCTCAATTAAGTTCATATTCAACATCTGAAAAGCTTTCAAGCACATCTCATCAAAGTCAAACTTCACCTCCTTCTCCAAAAGACTGCACATAGGTCTTGCAATCTTGGAAAAATCCTTGATGAATCGCCGGTAAAAACCTGCATGACCAAGAAAACTACGCACCCTTTTTACAGAAAAGGGAAGGGGTAATTTCTCAATAACTTTTACCTTTGCCTTATCAACCTCTAAACTCGACTTCGACACCTTGTGACCCAACACTATTCCCTCTCGAACTAAAAAATAACATTTTTCCCAAGTTAGCACTAAGTTAGTGTCTTCACATCTAGCAAGTACTTTATCAAGATTCAGCAGACATACCTCAAAAGACTTCCCAAAAATGGAGAAATCATTCATGAACACCTATACAAAGTATTCCATAATATCATGAAAAATGGCCATCATACACCTTTGGAAAGTCGTCGGTGCATTGCAAAAGTCTGAATGGCATGCGTTTGAAGGAATATGTACCATAAGGACAAATGAACGTGGTCTTTTCCTGATCCTAGAGGGAAATTAAGATCTGGTTGTATTCGGAATACCCATCTAAGAAACAATAGTACTCCTGCCCTACTAATCGGTCAAGCATTTGATCAATGAAGGGAACGAGGTAGTGATCTTTCCAGGTGGCATCATTTAGTTTCCAGTAATCCATACAAATTCTCCAATCAGTCACTGTCCTAGTAGGAATCAACTCATTCTTTTCGTTTCTTACCACTGACATACCTCCCTTCTTGGGAACACACTGCACCGGACTTACCCACTTACTATCAGAGATCGGGTACACAATTTTAGCATCTAGCCACTTTATTACTTCCTTTCTTACCACTTCTTTTATCAAAGGATTTAGCCGACGTTGATGTTATGCACTTGGTTTGTGATCATCTTCCATAAATCTGGACTAATCCCATGAATATTAGCCATCTACCATCCAATCACTTTCTTCCTCCGGTTTAAGATCCTCAATGATGCCTCAACCTGTAATTCAGACAACCCTGCAGAAAGTATAACATGCAAAGTTTCATTAGCACCCAAATAAGCATATCTTAGGTGAGCCGACAAAGTTTTTAGTTCTAGCTTAAGAGCTTCTTCTATTGATGGATTTGGTGGGGGCCCTAACTCACGATCTAATGACTCCACTCGAAGGTTACGAGTCTCAACAAGTGCTAGATTCAAACATGTTTCTATCACTTGAGCCTCAGTATCTCCATCCACCTCATGACCTACTAACACTCTCTCTAAAGGATTTTCGGCCACAACTACTTGTGATTCTACTATGTGATCTACCATAGTAATAGCAGACAACTCTTCATAGATAGAAGGAAGTTTTAAAGCACAGTAAACATCAAATACATCAACCTTAGCATGTGCCGTCATAGTAAATTGACCAGCTGCTACATCAATCAATGCTCTACCCATGGCCAAGAACGGAAGTCCCAAAATGAATGGAACTTCATAATCGGGTTCAAAATCTAAGACCATAAAATCCACCAGAAAAATTAAGGAACCTACTTGAACTAACACATCTTCTACCACCCCCTCTAGCCTAGCAATGGATCTATAAGTGAGTTGGAGAACGACAGTGGTTCGTTTTGGACTACCTAACCCAAGCTTTTGATACAATGACAAGTATATCAGATTTATACTTACCCCCAAATCACACAACCCCCGGGCATAAACACTTTGCCCAATTGGAATCTGCACAGTAAAACTACCCGGATCTTTTAACTTTTTGGGCAGTTTATTTTGGATTCTAGAGATGCACTCCTCAGTAAGTGCTACAGTTACATACTTTATGAGCCTCCTCTTGTTAGCCACTATATCCTTCACGTATTTAGCACACTTTGGGATACCCTGCAAAATGTCAACCAAAGGCAGATTAATGTGAACATGTTTAAGGAGAGAGAGAAACTTACCGAAGCATTCATCCTCATTCTACTTTTTGAGCCTTTATGGAAATAGAGGTGGTAGTTTCTTTTGAGGAACAGGTACCTCAACATTGGAGCTTTTTACTACCTCATCCACTTTGTTTTCTTTGGTACCTGCCTCAGTATCTCTCTTTTTTGGAGTTAGTTCCTCTAATTGTAATCCACTTCTAGTACTTACCATATGAAATTGATTTGGGTTGGGTTCAATATCACCGGGCATCCCACCTTGGGGACGCAAGTTCAGAGAATTGGCTACTTGCGCAACTTATTTCTCTAAACTCATTTGGATGTTTCTGATGTTCTCATCCTACTTATCTACTCTAGCATTTATTTTGATCCCTATTTCAGTCATGAGATTTTGGAGTAGCTCCTCATTGGTCATCCCCCCTTTTGGTGCACTAGGATTTGCGCCGTGGTTAGGATTTTGGTATTGTTGCCCAGCCCCTTGAGAACGGTATTGGTTAGCCCGTTCGCCTGATTTTTGTTTTGGTTTCCACGCCATGAGAAGTTAGGATGGTTCCTCCAACTAGGGTTGTAAGTGTTACCATAATTTTGCTGACCTCCACCACTTTGCGCATTACCCAAATAGTTTACGGAATTTGGGTTTGCCTCACATTGCTCGGTTTTATGACCTCCACTACCATATACCCCACACCAATTAGATGCATGTTGTACCATGTTAACCGGTGTTTGATTTAAGGACATCTATTTGAAATGCATGGTTGTATTATGTTGCATCGCATCCAATTTGGCATTTATGGCGGTGGCTTGATCTACATCTAAAATTCATGCGGCCCTTTGGGTTGTGGTTCTAGGCATTTCCCCCTCATACCCTGGGCTCCCTTCGGAGAGTCTATCGAGTAAGTCGAACAACTCTTCACAGGTTTTTGCTACGGCTTGTCGACCTGCTGCACTATTCAGAAGCACACGTGCATTATAATCTAAACCCTTAAAGAAACTGTGAGCAAGTACCTCATTAGTTTGCATGTGGTGCAGGCATGCATTCAAGATTTGTTTAAAACTAGCCCATGTTTGGTACATGTCCTCTCCCTGGTTTTGATTAAAGCTTAATATCTCACTTCTTATCTTTGCGGTTTTCTTGGTTGGGAAGAATCGACTCAAAGAACTTCTTTGCTAGATAATCCCAAGTAGTGATGGAGTTTGGTGGCTCAGAATCTAACCAGCGTCTTGCGGCTCCTAACAATGAGTATGGAAACAACGTCAGCCTCACATAGTCTGATGAGACTCCCGTTGGGATGTATGTATCAGTAATCTCTATAATGTTTCTAAGGTGGATTTGAGGATCCTCGTGAGGGAGACCCGTGAATTGCCCATTAGAATGGAGGAGTTGTACCATGCCCTATTTTAGTTCAAAGCTACCCCCCGGTGGAGGTTTCCTAATACTAGATGCCACATTGGCTGTGAGTGGGACTGCCACATCACGGACTGGTCTTGAAGGTATGAAAAAGGGTACCCCTTGGTTATTCAAGTGCTCTTGGTTGTTCACGTTATCTTGGTTATTCTCCTCATTGTCACCGCGAAGGCCAAACCCCAATTCTTCTTAATGCCCTCGATTCATTTTTCTACGTTGGCGTAAAGCTCTTTCAGGTTAGCTATCTGGTTTGACAAGTTCTCCTTTCCGATCCAGACTTGAAAGTCAAGTGCCTGCAATAAACAAGCTAAGATCAAGAAATTAATACCTGAATATTCTAATTGTAGACATACGAAGATCGAATACAAATCAATTTCTAAGTCCCCGAAAGCGGCGCCAAAAACTTGTTGCTCCCCAATATACACACAAGTGTACGTGGTCGCTCAAGTAATATAGATTCTTAAAGAAATGAGTTATCGTTCCCAAGGAACTTATGATCAACTTATATTTGACACTCAATTCTACAAATACAATAAAAGTAATCGTTTTCAGAAATTGTGATGATTGTTAACTACTACTAACTATGCAATAAATAAAAGTAACCAAGATTGAACGACTTTAAGATGATGTTTCAAGCAAGTAAAAGACAATTCCATGGTTGCAGCATGTATTGAATCTTATGTATCATATTATCAGCTTAGAACTAATGTTAGTTGTCAAGTTACTGGTTTATAGGGTTAATTGTATGAGCCGGGTAACACACATCTCGTCGCCAACTCCAGTTACCTATCTAACTACATCATTGAGTGGGGATAAATAGACTAACTGGCGAGCATTTATATTTCATCTTATTTCGTAAACAATCAAGTTGTTCATCCGAGCGTCACTCCTGAACATTAATCACCTCAATCAAATGGGTCGACCGAGCTCTTTATATTCTTTGGTCTATCTAATCCCTCCTCTCTCGATTTTAAGATTAAACAATAAATTTATCTCTAGATGGCCAGTCAAGAAATACTAAAACAAGAATATAGAAGTAACTTATAATGACAACCAATAATTAATTCAAAAAGCCTTAAATAATCAACATTCAATTCGTAGCTATAGCCTCAGAACTAGGGCGTTTAGCCACTCATGCTATTAGAAAACCACAAAATATAATTGTTCATGCGATTTCTGGAAAATAGAAGAGTTAGAAGATCAAAATTTATTACAAACTTTGATACTTTCTCTTGCACATCAATCAAAAGTCGAACCCCACTATGGAGCCCTAAAGGCCTATTTATAAGAGTTTTAAAACTTGGAGTCAAAGTTTACTACAATTAGGAATCCTATTTAACACTTTTTATGCTGAAAAAGTTGGGATAACACTGGGAGCTTCGCACCTCTCATCGCGCCCAGACTTCACTTTTGAAGTGTCACGCCTCGAGCCTACACCCTGGGCGGGACTGGAACTCGAGAACCATTGCTGGCCCTACACAAACCCTTGGCCTGGCTTACTTAACTCAGCGGAAGACTCTAAGCATGATTACAATGATCAATGAACTTACTCAAATAGCTTAATAATATAACTTAGAATGTTAAAAGAATTAAGCATTCAACTTGGCCAAAATGACCACCGAAGTCTTAACATAAAATAAAATGAGAAGACTATAGAACTAATAATTGACTATCTATGAAGCCTCTAAAACAACTGAGATGGATGTTGGGAAAAAACCCACAACATCCTAATGGACTAATCTAGAAAACAATGAAAATAGATCCTCTGGAATGCAAGGAGGCTCATCGACTGACTCTGAACTGCTCACTGGATCAACGGTGTGCTAGAATGCCGATCCTAGTTACCTGTGTCTGCATCATAAGATGATGCAGGACAACTGGCATCAGTACATTGAATGTACGAGTATGCGAGTTGGAAAGCTAAAACAACATAGGCTTGAAAAGGAATCTGAAAGAAACTGAAGAACTTACCTGGCTCAACTCAACTCAACATAACTGAACTCATTTCAATATAAAGTAATTTAAAACAAGTACAATATAAAGAAAAGTTGTTTAAAAACATGACATCAACTTTGTGTGTATGCAAAGATACATATAACTATGCGATCTATGTAAAAATACAATAAACTGATGTATATAAAAACACAACAACTTCTGTGGGAGTTTCTCTAACCGACAACCATCACATAAGAGCTATAGTGATGATACAGCGATCTACCTCACGCTGCCAGCGCATCCTATACCCGGCCAAAGGTATAGGACCTGAACTACTAAGTGGATCCACTAGTCTATTGTGAAAACGGTTCATCTAAAAAGTATGACCCTTTTCTACCCATGGTGGCTACATGGTTTAATGGAGACGTGAGTTATCTTAACTCATGCTCGCCCCCAATTTGGTGCTCAATACTACTCCCAAAATATACTAGCTCTTTATGTTTAAAACATACTTCTTTCTGTGATTTGAGATAATTGCTCAAAAACATAGCTCAAAGGCTATCTTTGAAATCAAGGTTTCCTCTCTTGCTTCATTTAGAAAGCTATTACTCTTTTCTGAAAACTAGCCCGAAGGATCTTTGGAAATCTCAGTTTCCGTTCTTATTAAAAAGTGAATACATTTTTATATCTTTGGGAATACATAGTCCCCATATACTTCTTTGAAGAAAAGAACTTCAACTATACTTCTTTACTGAACTCAAAACTTAAATCTTAAAACAAAGTTACAAGCATTTGCAAAAGACTTCTTGAAAAGACTCTGAGAACTTCCTAGACTTGGCTCTTGACTTTCCTTGAATTTGAATTTATGGATTCAAGGTTATGATTCATATTTATGGATGATTTCTAGGTGTTTAGAAGTCATTTATAGTAGTTAGGATCAATGGAAAGTGTCAGGACACCTTAGAATAACTTAAATAGGTTGAACGACGAAAACTAGTAAAAAACGCCGATCCGAGCGCATCCCTAGCGCTCCGCGCTAGGATCCATTTTACTGGGGTTCGTTTTGGGCGCGCCTCCCCAGCCTCCTGGCGCTATGGGGGTGCGACGCGCCTGGCCCTCCCGAGGTGCGTCTGATGAATTTTTCAACTCATTTTCTAATCCCAAATCATTTTAAATCGATTCCTTTTCTCAATACTTTCTTAGATTGAGATGCCCCCACATATGCACACTAGAATCTAACTCGAAACAACTCTTAACATCGCTAAAACGCCTCAGGAAAACCCATCAATCACATGTAAGTTCAAGAATGAAAACAATTCAAGAACACAACTCAAGAACATCAAATTCTAACTCTTTTAGAACGAAAATCACTGAATTAAACATTCTTGGCGCGTGGGTGAACTAACCCAAAGCTATGAGATCTCGCATACCTTGTAGGGATCACCCCCGATGAAATCCACAAGCCAAACTTCGACGATCTTGAACGTTCTTGCTTCCTCTTCTCCTTTCTCCTTAGCCCTAGAGTGAAATCCCAAATTCTAAAACTGACTAAAATCTGATTTGACCCATATTAAACTCCTAAAAATGGATTAAAATAATAGGGCAATGAAAACACTAAAATACCCCTTAAAATTCCGGATTGGACATTTCCTTAATCCAACAGCCAAACTTCCAAAGGGAATAACTCACTCATCCGAACTTAGAATCGCGCAAACTTGGCAGCGTTGGAAAGATCATTCCAAGATATTTCCAACCATATCTGGAACTACACCTAACTCATCCTGAGCTAGGAGTTATAGTTGTTTGAAGTTGACCAAAAACTCACTTTAACTTACTTAAAATTTTCCAGATTTCCTTATACTTCCCAAAAATGACTATTTCTAGATTTTTAAACTTCTTTCTAGTTGCGAGATGTTACATGAAGTTTCCACCTTGGCGCATCGCGCCTGGCAGTGCGCCAGTCAAACATCCCAGAATTTCAGCTCTTGGCACGTCGCGCTCCTCATAGCGCCTGAGAAGGTCCTCTGAATGTTGACCCTTGACGCCTCTTGCCTAGAAGTGCGCCTGGCCTTGGGGAATTCAGCCTTAGCTTCTTTTCCGCACGTCCTTGCTCCTTGTTTCTTCATTTCAACTCCAATATTCCTGAAAAACCTAATCATGTGTGTTATCGCACAAGCATTGCAAGTTACATAAAAATAAAGTTAATAATTGAAGATCGCTCATTAATTCAACCAAAACATGGGCAATTATTGACAACTTGGGCATATAAATATGCCCAAGATCACGTCCCCAATAAGGGACGTCAGTACGAAAGAATGTACTGAATATGTAAGGCATAATACAACCATATGTAAAATGAGAGTTCAAGTGAAACCAAATACAAATCGATAAGGATTTGAGACCACATTTACTTATATTTGTGGAATCATGTATGTTGCATTATTTTCTGTACTTTTAAGTGCGTTACAAATGACCAGCTGATCAGTGGTAAAAGAGGATTACCCATGCTAGGCATTCTAATCCCTGGGATGATGTCCTCATAATTCCACAAATTGGGATCGGCCCATGCTAGGCTTTCGCCCCTGAGCTACCACCTTTCTATACCAATTGGGATCGGCTCATGCTAGGCTTTCGCCCCTGAGCTGCCACCCTTCTATACCGATGGGGATCGACCATGCTAGGCATTTTCCCCTGGGCTGCCACCCATAATTATACAGATTGCTTCACTTAGATTCTTTAATCTTTGAGGTTGTCGTTTTGATATTCATAACTCTTTGGAGATTGTTCTTTTGATGATCATAACTCTTTTGAGATTGCTTTTTTGGTGGTCATAATCATTTTTGAGATTTGGAACTATGAACCACTACTAGAAGACATGTGAATATGGAGTTACGATAATAACAATGACATGGGAAGAAAATGTGACACCAACATAATACTGGGAGCTTATATGACTCAGTAAGCATTTTGACATCTCAAATTGAAGCACATATCAAGTGAACACATTTGACATTCAGCCAAGAGATTTGAACTCTATATGGTAGCCAAATACTCACTAACTAATATCAAATACAAGGTATACATGAACGTGGAACCAAGGGAGAACGTGGGCAGATTCAACTTAAGGACGGATACATATTCCAAGTAAGTACATATAAAATGTACAATAGAGCAAGTATGGATCTTGTGAGGTAACATTATATTCTAACACAGTGGGAGTAATAACCAATAAAGGGAACATATGAACATGTGAAAAGATGACATATATGATGGAATAGACAATTGAAGCAAGTTGGCAACATACGGGAAGATTGTATATCCAACATATAAACATATATACCATGTGTAATCTAGGATCATTTTGATTTATATAAGGGGAATACGTACCAAGGGTACTTTGACGATGAAACAAGTTTAAACCTTGCATGCTAATACTTGGTAGAGTAAGCACGTACATTTAGTAATAAACTCATATTAGAGTACTCACTTTAATGCTCTAGGGAGTAGGAACTGCAACTATGGATCAGTCACTACCAAGGGCACTTAGAAAGCTTACTTTGTAATACAAGTGTTGGATACATGCCAAGAAAATAGGAAATCGAATAGCCTTACATACCTTGCTATACAATTTAAAAAATATGACTTAAGCTCCGTCTCTTCAGATTACTAATCTACAATAAAATAAATTGTAAAACTAGTATTAGTAGCTAACAATCAATTTGAGCTACTTGATCTCACCAAAATAGTAACCAAGCAGTAACTATCTAATTTATCTAGCCAATTTTTTATTTCCTTCCCTTTCCCTTTAATTGCGTCTATATATTGTACAACCTTCGTATAAGGTCCTCCTCAAAACTCCCTGCAATATTTAAGTCTTTTACCATCTTCATAACTTCCCCGCACATCTAGTCACATCCCTTATCATAACATACATAAAATAATCTGTAAACATAATAATGTAACAGAAGCAATATGAATCATGGTTTCTGATCACCAGCACTTGAAGAGCTAACATTACTTTTAAAGTGCTCAAACAAGCTCATAACTGAATTTAAAGAGGACTCCCCTCCATGGCTGTCCCAACATGCACTAATCACCAGAACATCCTCCCCAATATTACATCATGTAAAAGGAATAATTTCCAACTCAATAACACATACCAAATGTCCTAATTAACTCAAGCGCAAGAGGGAGAAAATTGCAGTAGCTTACCTTGCTGGACAGAACTACCACTTGCTAAGACTTGGATTCTTCAAGGTAAAGGTTGTCGTCCTTAACTTGTCTTAAATTATACCTTTCAATAGCTTGAACTCAATAATATTCATGAACCCTAATGGTATTTAATTGTTGTTGTATGAAGCTAAGAGAGACAAGAGAGAAAGCTCTAGAAATCAGATTTTTTTGTCAAAGTGAAAATGGTTGGAAAAAGCTGATATCAATCTCTTTTAAAGGGACCTGCTTTGGCCGACTTTCTCACTCATTTTGGGCCATAATTTGTCAAGTAGGTGATCCACCTACTTGGACTTTTCACTTGGGCCTTTTTGGACTTAAGAACATTGGGCCTTGGCTGTCCATTTTCCCCATATTCTTCTACTCAACTTGGACCAGATTAATGCAAGTAGGTGGTAATGTACTTGGCCCAATAACATGATCAAAATAGACTTAGTCGGTGATGCACCTACTTGGTCCTTTGGGGAGGTCAATAAGTCAAACTAGGTGATGCACCTACTTGGTCCTTTGGGCTGGTCAATAAGTGAAAGTAGGTGATGCACCTACTTGTCACCTACTAGCTTAGTGTAGTCAAGAAAGCACCTCAATATTTTATTCCATTTCTAGACGTTAATACCTTTAAATTTACTTAAAACTTATATACACTATGTCACTTTAAACTTTAGACTCAAATACCGCCTTATGATCTCAAGTTTAAATACTTTCATCGACGTCAACTTAATCGGGTCGCATTAAAATCTACGGATAGTACACTTTAAACCTATTTTATTGTCACTAGTCGCATAGGAAACCGAGTCCATAACTATACCACAAGCAAATTTATAAGCGTCATATAAATAGAACTAGTATACGTAGAATACGGGGTGTTACATCCTCCCCGCCCTTAGATATTTGCGAGAGTTCCCATTGTAAATAGGACTATCCAAAATCCATAGACTAACCTAAAACACGTATAGACAAGTCTAGCATGATGTCTCAATAGATATGGTTCATGAAATAATAATATGACAAATTAAACCCCTTTATTGACCATGTAATTCAATGAAGATACACAAGTAGAACTCATACAAATAAGGACTTTAGTATACCTAAACACAAGACATGCAAATGACATATCAAATGAACAAATGCTATTAGGATTTATGATCATATAAGGGGACCACATGATCTCATATCCTTATGTTGATGTTTAGAATGAGGAGGAGTATTTAGGATCTTTACCATCTTCTATTCCCAAGTATCTTATGTTATATTCTATTCCTTCCACAATGCTTCAATGGAGGTTAAACTTTTTGAGCTTAGATTCCGGGCCTTAACAATCAAGAATACTATAGTATCTCCCAATTTTTTTGTATATGGAACGGACCCATAAAATCATAGGCCTAACCTATCGGGGCTCTACTTTTCCTTCTCTTTATCTCATGACGCTTTTCAGAGGCGAGTCTTATAAGAACGCATAGTGGTTAATATAAACTCTAAATTTTTTTGTCGCACCTTCAAATAGGGCATTTATTTATCTATGGTTGTGATAAAATTTACATATATGCCCAACCTTTTCTGGTCAAAATCATCACTACATCATGATACAAGGAAACATTTTCCCAAAATTTTCAAAACTCAAGTCAATAAGCACAGAGGGGCATAGAATACGATAAATAACTCACATTGGGTATGACACATAGGTAGACTAGCACAAAAGGGAGAACATAATATACGGGCATTAAACTATAAAAATATGTGGTGTACGCTCGAATATATATGAACTATACTATAAGGCATGTATGTAGGAAATGGACTAGATGAGCACTTGATGCATGAGTACTAAAGCTATGAAATATATATGCAACCAAGTAGACTATAAGACATGTAGACATAAAAGAAAATGAACTATGGAACACAGATCACATTGAGCAAGTGCGTCATATCGCCTGGATAGGTGGACTAATATGTCAATGAGTACACATATCAAATATGAGCAAGTGAGCACATGACACATGACCAGAAAAGCTTTAAGTCCTGTAATGTTTAAGCAAGTAGGCTATGAGGCATGTAAAATATATAGAAATGGTCATATAATCAATTGTCCTGCAGTACCCACACAATATGGACAAGTGACATGAGGAAAGTAACCAGTGCATTAAATAACATGTACGGAAAAGGTCCTACGAAAACATATAGCAATAAACAAGGGTGCTCCGAAACAGATAACACTTACATACAAGAATTATATGACATTAGGTAACCTGTGAGAAAGTAATCCACAAAGGGCAAATGACATACAAATAGATAAGTTATAGGACATGCAGCATGTATAATTATATAACAAACCATCTTTGGAAACTATGAGATATCCTATAGAACCACTCTATCATAATAAGGGCAAACACACTGTCGTAAGCGATAAGTCACGGGTTAGATTGTTCTGCTCGTATTCCTTACTCACCTCAAAGAACATACAATTGATTTCCCCATCAACTCTCTTCAATCCCCTATCAATTCTTATTGATGTTCTACTATTGGGACTTGGCTTCCATCTAGGTCAATATAAATACTACAGTCAAGATAGAAAAAGAAAATCCTCAATAGTTCATATTTTGGAGCAGGAGGTCGAGGTCAACTTTGCCTTCATTACTAGCTTGTGTTATATCACGCTCAATGTCTGGGGCCCTTTGAAGGTCGTAATAGAAATTAAATAGTGAAGCTTGAACGCACCATAAAACATGAACTCTAATAACATGTAAATATCAGGTACCTATAAAGTTATATCATGATTCATAACGTCTTAGAGTTAGGCGCTTTGGGCTTAACAAGATAGGTCTGGCCATACTAATAGATTTCCTCTCTTTTTTTATAACAAGTGAGGGTTCTCCGACTCTTTTCCCATGCCAGATAGCAAATAAGAACAACTAGCATATGATCAATTTTTCCTCTCCCTTAACTGGGCTATGACTGACGAATTACTGCAGGCATATATTAAATGAACCTTGTAGTATCTCTATTCAATTTGATGGAAGTCTATACATGTGTATGATGCTCTACTTCTCTTTTGTACTAATGATGTGGATGACTAGTCCTATGTATCTTCTATCTAGGTAACCTTTCTATTCACCTCTTTTTTTCTTGTTGTTATAAATACCAAATATCAAGACTTAAATCAATACTAAATTGACTTCTCTGTCTACAAAGGTTCACAAAGTTGTTCCCAGGTGCTCCATTATAAAGCGTTAGGGTTGAAGAGTTGATACCATTTTCTTGCCTCATACACTTAGAAATCACTCTTTCATAGCCACCTATCTCACTCCTCTATAGCATCCTCATATCACCCCTACTCCTATGTTTTAGGGAATTTGACATATCCCATCTCTTTCTAACTAGAAGCTCTACGTACATATTTGGCTCGTGTCATTCAAGCTTCATTCTCACATGCTTCCTATCTAATAAGTACCTTTTAATCAAAACTAGTAGCTTCATGTACTCTAATCCCACTATGTACAACCGACTATTCACAACTTAGGTTTAACCAATCAATTTTCCTTTTGTTAACCTTACCCTTTAGTCACATACTAATCCTTTATAGCCAACACATAGATCATAATAGGAACTACCATACATATATCATTTGTAGCAATTGGCACACTTATCCCTAAATTTTATAACCATTAAAATAATACAAATGTTATTAGTACTTATTCGGGGTGGTTGGCACATACCATATAAAAAGCCAACTATTAACATATTAGGGATGATATATGGTGAGAATTTGGGCCTTGTCAGCCAATTACGGGTATCTCTAGTAACACTATTGCACTGATACATTCAACTATCAAATTGTGCCACTGCCTTCTTCTAACTAAAAGAAACTAGTTCAACAACATCAATTTCAAGTACATGTGTAATGCCGAAAATTCTATGTATAGCACAGACTAAGAACGAGTGTCCTCTATAGGAATAGATCTTATAAATATGGAGAAAATATAAAACTCAAGAGTTGGTTACATCCTCCTAAGAAGTTGTGCTTGGAAATGCTACAACTCATATATGTAACTAGGTAACCCATCAGTTTTTAAGCATATTGATAACCATACTATATCTTTCTCAATTGAACCAACGTGATACAAATGATACAAATGCAGCTTAAAATGCAAATAACATAAGAGCCTTTACATACCTTGTGGAGTGGGACGGTCAACTAAAATGAGCTCAATCTAGTCTAAATTTTGATAACTTCAGATCCTTTTCTGTACGTTGCATGTTGACATTTTAGCTACCGTTAACCTTAACCATCGTAAGCATAATATGAATACCATGATCAAGTACAAGTGGAAATTAACTTCTTGACTTCGCTCTATCAAATGATCTGGACTATGAAGGAAGGTAACATTTCCTAAATGTCCAAGGAGCCCCCTAAATATAAATGTGGTGCGCAACACATTCATATATAAGGCTCTACTAGACACGACTTTGTAGACTCCCTAGGACGAGCTGCTCAGATAACACTTTTGTCGCACCCCAACCCTAGGTGAGGCGGACAAGTACCATATGAACACATGTTTTACAAGTGACCTATGATGAGAATATAAACTACTATGAAGATAGATTTACTAATGAGAAGCTTCATATACAACACATATCGACTAGAAGATAGATTTACTAATGAGAAGCTTCATATACAACACATGTCGACTAGCTGAACCGATACATATGACAAGTGATACAATGAATACAGATGATAGCTTTACAATATCTGCAAAGCCTCTACTATAATCCATGATTGTACCACTATGAAAATATGAATAGTAAAGACTCGGCAAAGCCCCGAATCAACCTGAAACTCACCAACAACAGCTGAGTATCATGTGCTTCTATTGGAGAGATCTACTAGTTGAGTACCTGTACCTACAACATGAAATGCAGCGTCCTGTTGCTCCCCAATAAACACGCAAGTGTACGTGGTCTCTCAAGTAATATATATTCTTAAAGAAACGAGTTATCGTTCCCAAGGGACTTATGATCAACTTATATTTGACACTTAATTCTACAAATAAAATAAGAGTAACCATTTTCAGAAACTGTGATGATTGTTAACTACTACTAATTATGCAATAAATAAAAGTAACCAAGATTGAACGACTTTAAGATGATGTTTCAAGCAAGTAAAAGATAATTCCAGGGCTGCAGCATGTATTGAATCTTATGTATCATATTATCGGCTTAGAACTAATATTAGTTGTCAAGTTACTAGTTTATAGGGTTAATTGTATGAGTCAGGTTACACACCTCTCGTCGACTACTCCAGCTAGCTATTTAAATACATCATTGAGCGGGGATAAATAGACTAACTGGCAAGCATTTATATTTCATCCTATTTCATAACCAAGCAAGTTGTTCGTCCGGGCGTCACTCCTGAACACTAATCACCTCAATCAAATGGGTAAACTGAGCTCTCTATATTCTTTGGTCTATCTAATCCCTCCTCTCTCGATTTTAAGATTAGACAATATATTTATCTCTAGATGCCCAGTCAAGAAATAATAAAACAAGACTATAGAAGTAACTTATAATGACAACCAATAATTAATTCAAAAAGCCTTAAATAATCAACATTCAATTTGTAGCTACAGCCTCATAACTAGGGCGTTTAGCCACTCTTGCTATTAGAAAACCACAAAATACAATTGTTCATGCGATTTCTGGAAAATAGAAGAGTTGGAAGATCAAAACCTATTACAAACGTTCATACTTGATCTTGCACACCAATGAAAAGTCGAACCCCAACTATGGAGCCCTAAGGGTCTATTTATAAGAGTTGTAAAACTTGGAGTCAAAGTCCACTATAATTAGGAATCCTATTTAACACTTTTTAAGCTCAAAAAGTTGGGATAACACTGGGGCTTCGCGCCTCTTATCGCGTCCAGACTTCACTTCTGAAGTTTCCACCTTGGCGTGTCGCGCCTGGCAGTGCGCCAGGCAAGCGTCCCATAATTTCAGCTCTTGGCACGTCCCGCCCCTCAGAGCGCCTTATAAGGGCCTCTGAATGTTGACCCTTGGTGCCTCACGCCTAGCAGTGCGCCTGGCCCTAGGGTATTCAACCTTAGCTTATTTTCCGCATGTCCTTGATCCTTCTTTCTTCATATCAACTCCAATATTCCTGAAACACCTAATCATGTGTGTTAGTGCCAAGCATTGCAAGTTACATAAAAATCAAGTTAATAATTGTAGATCGTTCATTAATTCAACCAAAACATGGGCAATTATTGATAACTTGGGCATTTAAATATGCCCAAGATCGCCACCCCACACTTAGACTTTTGTTTGTCCTCAAACAATCTTTTAACTATCAACTCTCTTTTTTCATATCTCTTGGACTTATCAACCCACCTTAAAAATCAACCAAACCTTGTTAATCATGATCTTGTAGTTCACAATAGATGCAACATTTCAAAAAAATTGCCACCGAGTTACAATGCATATGCTCGAAGAATTACTTTTTTACTCTTTTTCCGGGCTAATGCAAACTCATACAAACATATCAATTAGATGATCTGAACACATGCCATGAATGCCCTCACTTATTTGTGTTTAGTAAAGCCTTTCACTCAAGCAATCACAATATCAACAAGGCCTATTTTCAAACAGGACACTAACTCTCACAAATGAAGTTCTTACTTTTCTTAACATAACATAAGCTTGCCCATAGTGTATTCTCACTTTCACAATGTATTTATCAAGGAATCAAGATGACTTCTATTTGGTTGTAATGTCAGCTTAAGGTAAGGGAGGGAATATTTAGGAATCATTTTAGTGATTACACCTCCTTAAAGCACAAGTCATTGTTTTGCCAACAAACCTTCTACTTAGATTTTCTTTCCTCCTAGTACACACTTCATGAATGTTCACCCCTTTTTGTTGCTCCATTTTTTCCCTTTATTTCTTTGTAAGATGTTTTTTTTAATGCCTTTGCACTAGCCACCCTCACTCTAGATTTTAAGGTCCGAGTGAGGTACAAATTATTCTTGATAAGACCAGGGCCAATTTTTAGAGCATATTTCTGAATTAGCCACCCTCAATCGAGTTGAGGTGCACATTGTCACTAAGGACCAGGGCCAAAATAGAGTTTTTACTTATTCTTTTCTCTTCCACACACTTTAGCATTTCACCCTTTCTCATATCAACCAACATTTTCAACCCTTCTTCTTAACATAGTGCATTAAGGATTTTATTAGGATCAAAAGACTTTGGTATCAAACAAACGGGTTACGGCTTATCATGTGGCTATCAACAAACAAGGTTAAAGGCTCAATGGGGTTTCACTAGGGATAATTTCAATGGTAGGCATACAAGTAGAGTCAAGAATTGGCTATTTCAAAGAAACGCCTCAATCACATTTTCTAAGTCATACAATCTACTAATTCAACACACACAAGGCAAGTTCTAGATATCAATTGAAGCAAGAACCAACAACACTCACCACACATGGCATCATGACACATATAAAGATATACCAACTAGCATGCTCATCCAACTTGCATTACGGTATTACTACACAATTAAGCCCATTTATTTTTATTTTGAGTCAAAACTAAGAACACATGGTTGTTTCAAGGTTAACATTCTATTGCACTTTTCCCATTTATGACTACCCATGACGTCTGGCTAACTTTTTCGAACATAGTTTCAAAAGACCAAGGTTGGTTTCTCAATCCTACTCCTCTATGTAACTAATTTTCCCTTAAGATGGTCGTCACCCATCCATCATTGGGAACTGTTACTCCTATGATGACTCTAAGACTCAATAAAGTAGTAAAACTAGTCCTAGTCGGTTCAAAGGGACTATCCTCAGTAAAAGTACCGAAAACAAAAGTTGAGAAACCCAAAATGAAAAAATTTAAGCCTAAACCTTAAAACTAAACTTAGAACTAAAACTAGACTCGATAAAGCATTAAACAGTTATTCACAAAAGAGACATATTACCCACCCCACACTTAAAAATAAGCATTGTCCTCAGTGCACAATTAAAACAAAGTATAGAGATAGGAATACTCCCTCGGGCCTCTATGCCTCATCGTCACCTCCATCAAAAGCCATCAAGGAATTCACCTCCTCATCACCAGCATCATCTTCCTCGCCCATCTCCTCATCAGTAGTAGCCTCATCATCATACAGAGGCTCCAAAAATACGGGACCTGTCCTGCATAAGAACGTTGCACTATCGATCAAAGGGTAGCGATCTGCCAGGTTTTCTATCTCCTCATCAATAACCGGGCGTCCTCCAATCCTCAGCTGCAGCTCTGCCATACCAAACATTCTTGCCATGACGTTGTCATCACGAGCTTGCCCCTCTTGGGCAGACAAGACAGGTCAATGGGACGTGTCTAGTGCCTTTGTTTGGATCACATCAACTAACTTACCCGTCAGATCCGAGTGTAAAGCAATACTCAGGTCCACCGCCTCCTCCCCTATTCCCTCCGCTCTCAGAAAATGGGTTATCAAACCCTCGTAGCAAAGCCTCCACCTCAAATTATTCCTAAACTTCATCATGTTCTTTCTAAGAATTGCCCCTACATCAATGGGCATCCCCTTCATCAGCATATAAACCAGAACCACCCTATCTCGCGTCACCTCTATAAGATGTTTAGAGGGAAAAAACACACTACAAACTATATTTAACCACACCCGAGCAACCTGATTAAAATTAGCAAAGTGGATGGTATTATGCCTCGCAGTATCCTTGCTACGCTCCCACCTAGCAGTTGACTCTACCCCGCACAGTGTA
>JAJOOO010003769.1:0-22610 GCA_029582685.1 Solanum piurae
AGTAAGGATAGTTCCTCCACACAAGTTTTGTGGTAAACCTGAACTTATAAGTAATGCATCTATCATTTCTTTTAACGCTCGATTTTCCATTAGATTGCTGTGAATAGGGCAGCAGTTTAATGGATAATTCCACTTTTAAAACATAGTTCTGCAAAGGGAGATTTATACTCTACATCCCTATCACTTCTTATCTTTTTCCCAACTGATTTTAAACTTCAATATTATATTGTCTAGACGTTTCTATTGATTCCTCCTTACCATTCAGCAAATAGACATAGTCGTTTCTAATGCAATTGTCAATGAAAGTTATGACATACTTTTCCCACCACGAGATGGTGTTGACCTCATATCACAAATGTTAGTGTAAAATCAACTCTAAGGGATTAGAATTCCTTTCAACAGATTTATAAGAATGTTCAGCATACTTAGATTCCACACAAACTTGACATTTTTATTTATTGCACTCAAAGTTATACAAAACTTCTAAGTTGATCAGCTTTCCTTACAAGGTTCTGTAATTTACATGTCCCAAGTGTTAATGTCACAAACAGTTTGACTCAATCAAGTAAGAACAAATAAAAATATAGTTTGAAAAGCGCTCTGCGAGGTAGCTTTTTCTCACAAATATTTGTTCCTATTTCTTACAATTGTGTGATACAAACATTGTTTAGAGTCATCACCTTGTCAAATGTCATTTTCAGAAGGACATTCCATAACTTTCAATTTGATTGTTATAGAACTACCCATGAACAAAGTTTCATCGGGTCCAATAAAGGCAATATAATCCAAATGCTTCTTTTACAAAACATGACAAATGACTATTCACCAATATTCATGCCTATACAATAGTTATATTTAATAGACATGTCTTTTCATGAAAAATCACAACAATATAAGTGACACTTTTTCATAAAAGAACACAATCATTTTGAACAAGTATACATATAATTTGGCAGTCTCATACTAGTCATACCATATAACAGTAAAAGAGAAACTCAACGATCACAATATAAAATATACTCTAAGAATTTTGTGGGTCTAACATAATACAAAAGTATCATCGACTTTCATATCTTTTGCTCCAAATTTAAATTAGACACTAAGTCTAATTTTATCTTTGTCATAACCAAAGAACCCTCCACATTTTATATATGATCTCAAAAATATTTTTCAAATAGTTCAAAATATTCTTTCCACATATTTTCTCAAACTATCAAAATGTCATTGGCAACATGAAACCTCTTTTGGAAATATTAATCTACGAAAGAATTATAGTGCTTCAATTCTCTTTGTCACTCCTTACAAAGTGTCGAAGTTCATTCCATAGAGGCACCTATTGCTGGCACAAAACCACAAATTTTAAGTCACCTATTGTACAATTTTTTCTATTTAACAATGAAGTTGGTAGAAAATCAAAAGTACAACACTGACTAATTAGGTGAAGTTTTCATATTCTTCAACCAATTGCATAGTTCATTTTATCCAGAGTAGAAAACTACAATAGTTTTTACTCTACAACAATCAGACACAATCAAATTTCACACGGAGTACAAAACTACAAAAAACAAAATCTCCAAATAGAATAAAACATATTCTCAGATTATCACATAGAAATACTTTTTCTTTTCAAATAGCCTTCCAACTATAACATTTTGACATAGTATTTTATCAAACAAAAATGTGCATCTCTCATTCTGCAAACTAAAGAATTTTAAAGGCAACACTATTTCCCAAAGAAAATTCATTCCAAAACATATGGTTTGCAGATCTTTTTCCAAAGATACACATGATAAATATCCAAATAATTAAACTTTAGAAACTATTTTCCTCCTTAAATAAATAATAAGAAGGTTACCCGGTGTAACTTTAACTGGAATACCACCAATTCTTTTAGTACATTCTCAATTTGATCTTGCTAAACAACGCACCGAATTCTGAAGAATTAGTGCATTAATCTTCTACTTCCATGATTTGTTTCCCTCAATCAATAGAATACAAGAAATACCAACAGTATAATAATTTCCTTAAGATTGTTGTTCATCTTGTATTCCTAAGATACTTAGATCCAAACTTTGAAGAACTTGGTAAGAAATATCAAAGTTTAACGAGTATTTTCAAAACTAGAAAATTAAAACTAGTCGAGACAATATAATTAGAAACAAATTACAAACAATATACAAAATATATTTCTTAAAGAAAGAAAATCGAGCCAACTGAATGCACAGTGTCCCTTTAAGGAAATTAGTCCCCTCAAGTACCCGAGGTTAATGGAATATATCCTCCCTGCATAGTACGATCTTACTAACCGCTGTATCGGTACCTAAATCCACGGTGTCAGCGAACCACTCAACGGCAGTAAAGTACACTTAGAATACTAGATAAAGAAAAGACCCATTCATACCATTTTTTAACTCCGATTTTGCAAAACTATTTTTTACACCCACAAACAAGTTTAACACTTTTCTATTAATGTTTTTGGATCAAATGTACTTTTTAACAACATGCCATTGTTGTTAAAGAAAAGGCTTATTCATGCCATTTTTTTAACTCCGGTTTTGCAAAACCATTTTTTACATCCACAAACAAGTTTAACACTTTTCAATTAAAGTTTTTGGATCAAATGTACTCTTTTTGCTTCTTCTTCCTTAAGAACACCAAGAACACATGAAGAACATAAACAACTCCCAAATTTTCAACACCTTCAATTCTTCACTACACCATCTCAAATTTCGGCTATATAATTACTTTCTTTTTCATAAAAACCAAAATTTTAAAATTATTTGTAGAGTTTAAAAAGTTCACCTGTATTAAAAAAAATCCATAAAAAGGAAAATCAGTACCAAAATTTCAAAAAATTGCTTTGATTCATGTATTTGTAGTTATATTTGACATTAGATTTTTGTTCCCTAGTATTTTTTGAGTGTATGCTTAAAATTTTAAATAATTTGAAGGTGTGGAGAAAAATCTACCATTAAAGAATGCTGATGTTTTGAAAGTTTGAAAAAATTTCAAGTGGGTTTCATTGAGTTAGGTTGAATTTGAGCTAAAAAAATATTGAGTTTTGGTATCAAGCTCGGAGGAAAACTTGATGTGATTTCGTAAAAATCTTAAAAATGTTTGAAATTTGTGAATTGTTAATATTCTTTATGTGTTCTTGATTTTCTTAAGGAAAAAGAAACAAAAAGAGTATATTTGCATTAAAAGTGACTAAAATGTTGAGTTGTTTTTGGAAACCCAGCTACTTAACATTCATTAACGATCTCTTTAAAATAAATATAACTTCATCTATGCCTGTAAAAGAAGTGGCTAGAAAGAAGTTGAGGCTAAATAAATGTGAAGAGTTTATGTTATATACGTTGCTTGAAATATTTGTTTACTCTGGTCATTAAAATAACAACTATGGACTTGTCGTGTCCATTCTGCTTAACGTAACACACGCCTATTTGTTGTGGATCTATTGGCTGGGTGCTTGAATTTCACTAGATTGTGTGCTAAAACATATATTTGAATAGTCACTAGGTTGTGTGCTAAAACATGTATTAGGTGTCAATCATCACAAAATTGAAATACTTGGATCTAGTCTTGTGAGTTAACTTTCTTGCACAAATTATTATACATATACTGCAAAGATTGATATTCTTGAGCTAAGAATCTTGTAGTCTAGATGATACAAAAGAAAGATCAAGTAAAATCAAGTTTCCTGTTATAAATATTAATTCGGTGGATTGAAATTCAAAATATTTTAATACCACCACCCAAACCCAAATCCACAATAAGATTACTAATTTCAATTTTTTTGAGGTTAACTTAGATATGGTGCTTCTCCACGCCGTCTGTTTGAACAAACGACAACTTCAGTTCATTGAATGGTCATGAACTTGTCAATGAACTAAAAAATCAATCATAAAATCAATTAACTAAAGTTGTTGTTTGTTCAAACAGACAGCGTGAAGAAGTACCAGATCTATGTTAACATCAATAAAATTGAAATCAATTATCTGTTTGTGGATTTGTGTTTGGTGGTGATATTAAATCTTTTGAATTTCAATCCACCGAATTCAGACTTATTAAAGGAAAATTTATTTTACCTGAGGTTTTCTTTGTATCATCCAGACTACAAGATTCCTAGTTCAAGAAGATTGATCTTTGCAGCCTATGTACAATAATTTGTGCAAGAAAGTTAGCTCACGAGACTAGATCTAAGTATTTTAATTTTGTGATGATTGACACATAATACATGTTTTAGCACACAACCTAGTGACTATTCAAATACATGCTTTAGCATACAATTACCTAGTGACAATTCAAGCATCCAACCAATAGATCCATAGCAAATAGGCGTGCACTACATTAACCAGAATGGACACGACAAGTCTGATAGGTGTTATTTACATGACCAGTTTAAACAATTATTTCAAAAAATGTATATAGCATAAACTCTTACATTTTTTTAGCCCCCAACTTCTATATAGCCACTAATTTTACTGGCATAGCTAAACTTATATTTATTTTAAAGATATCATCAATCAATGTCAAGTAGTAAAATTTTCAGAACAATTCAATATTTCGTCACTTTTAATACAAATGTAAAATTTAAATAAAGACACACCAAATCTTTTAAAACAATTCAACATTTAGGCAAGCTCACAACAAAATTCTTTTCCACTTTATTTGTGTCTTGATATGTAGTATGAGAGCAAAGAGAAAATGTTGGTAACTCAAACAAAAAATGTTGGAACTCAAGAAAAAGCATAAACCTTGAATGTTGAAACAATTAGTAGATATGTGAACAAACATAAATGACGACACCCTAGAGTAATACTTATGAAAGGTATTATGCAGTTTTGATTTCCTAGAACCTAAAAGATTTTAAATCTAAAATATTTATGAACTTTGCGATATTGCAATATTGGAATTGGGGAAAGAGAAAAGCCGCACAAAATGAAAGAACAAATTAAACCCGAATAGAAATATAATATAGATGAGATATGATCAAGGATATGTTGCTTCAAGAAAAGATGTATTTGAGATTTAAAGTTTATGATTTCTATAATAATTGGGTTCCCAATCACATATTTATTGAATTTCTTAACAGAAATGCAAGGTCTACACAAAAATAATTGGTTTCGTGTGAACACATAAACAATGCTCTAGATTCACCACTGTTATGAGGTCCTGAAATTGCCTCGTTATAAGTCACAACTCTCAAGAGTCAAATAAAACACTTCAAAGGAAAAATCATACAACATATCCAACTTTAAGTAAATTTTAATTTTTTGCATTTAACCTAAAAATTTATGGACAAGCAACTGGGGAATCTGATAAACATAATTTTCAAATTGAGCTTTCATGAAATGTAATTCCAAAGGGATAAGAAAGTTATTCCATTTTCTAACATAGTAAAAGCAACACATGCCATAGCACAAAATTCATAGGATATGTTGATTCTCGGGTGGTTTATTCCATCTACTCCCACTATCTCAATTTATGTGGCATTACTTGACTTGACACAAAGTTTAAGAAAGTAAAAATGGCATTTGAAATTTATGATATATAACACTCCTTGATAATTTGCGGTGGCAACAAATAATATCATTATTAAGGTAAAAGGAGAATTTTTAAAGTTAATTTATTTCCAAAGATAGAAAATTGACATTCCTCTTGGGCTGAAATAAAAATTAAATGTTTCACATAAATTGGGACAAATAAAATAATAAACTGAGAAGGAATGCACTATAAAAGCTAGGAACGGGTCTATAGTGAAGAAATAGAAGCGCATAAATGAGAAAAAAAGTTGATGAATTATAATAAGGGAAACAATGATAGGGATACTCTCTATTGGCAAGCAGTTATCACATATTTCTGCTAACAAACCAAAGGAGAGTATCTTCACATGTTCAGGTGTATTTTTCATTTGTTACAAAAATATGTAGAAGATAAGTCAATTTGAACAAAATCATGAACAAAGAATTTGCACATACACATGTCAATTAGCATTTAGTTGGCGCTTTTAAAAAAAATTCATGTCATTTATTTCATAATAATTCTTAAATATCCTGGTGCAGATTAGCATCTTGTACCGAGGAATATATAATTGTACTAAAGTTCACTTCTACTATAGAGTTTATATATTTGGTTGTTAGTTGAAAAGAGTCAAGTGACACACTTCATAGTCAGAAAAAATGCCTAATTAAGTGAGATTGACAATAAAAATATCAAAAAGCCACATGAAAGCAAAAAGGAACCTGAAACAGAATTGTAGATGAATAAATAAAGAAATATGAATAGGAAGAAGGGTACACTATAAAAGAGTCAAGTGGCACACTTCAAAGTAACAAAAAATACCTAATTAAGTTAGACATGCACTTGAAAAACAATAAAGCCACATGAAAGAAAAAACAACCCTACATAGAAATATGAATATAGAAAAAGAAGAGGAATATACGGAAATGAGTTATGATCAAGGATATTCTATAAAAACATGAAACGTTAAAAGACAAGAAAAACATCAATACATGTGAAAGATTGAAAAAGATCCTTTTGGAGTCAAGAGGAACCACAATCTACATATATAATGTGAGAAAGGAATGAATACAAAATGGTTGATTGATCCTTGGATCTATATTTAACTTTTCTATTTTAGAGTAAAAGATCATTCATAAATACAGAGGTCATATAGTAAATTAAAAAATTAAACTTATAATAGATTAAATTACGACAATATCAAAACCTTATTGTATCCAAGTAGCATCTTGTGGGAGTACGAAAGTCATTAGCAGGTTAGGCATATGAGGAAAGTCCACCATTATGATCCTTCTACTTGCTTCTCTTTGGTTTTTTAACCTTTCCTCAAACTTCTTCTTGCTTGATTCAAACTTCATTTTCATGTATCTGATGCTTGGTGTTTCTTTTTGCATTGCACATACATGCAAAAAGAAACAATTCATCAGAGACATGAAGATGAAGCTATATTTGAATCAAGCAACAAAAAATTTGAGGAATTGTTAGAAAAGCAAAGGGAATTAAGTCGATAGAAGGATTGTAATGGTCTACTTTTATCATATACCTAAACCTGCTAATGACTCTCCTTCTCTCGCAAGATGTTGTTGAGATACGAAGTGGTATTAATATTCTCATGATTTAATATGTTCCAAATTTTATTTTATTTCATTTAGTTTACACCCTTTGTAAGTATGAATGATCATTTTCTTTGAAATAGAAAAGTTAAAAAGATCTCAAAGGATCTACACATATTTTGTTTTCATCATATTCTCATATCATAGATGTAGGTTTTGTGGCTTTGATGCAAATCTTATTATTTCCAAAAGGGTCTTTTTCCATCTTTCACCTGCATTATCATTTTACTAGTCTTTTAAAGTTCCATTTTTCCTTGGAAATCAGTGTTTCTTTATGATGAGTCCTAGATTTGTACTCATTTAGGGCTTTGTTTATATAGATTTAGTATCCTCAAATGTTTATTCTTTGCCAATAAATAATTTAAATCCCTTGATTTTCAGGAATATAAATTGAAGAACAAAGCAAGGACACTAACAAGCAAAAAGGAACAACAGGCTGAAAGGATGAAGAAAGACAACCTGGTGATCGCCAAGTTCACTTGGCGAATCACCGAATAACAATCTGACCGCCTAAAGTTCTAGTGTGCCATGCCCTCGGGGAAGAAACCAAGTCAGCAACGAAAAGGAGCAGTCGGTAGATTACCGAGTAGTTCCGTGATGAATTGCTAGATCCCCCAAAGTTACAGACCGTGAGGATGTTGAATGCCAAGACAGAAGGGCAATGGAAGTGACCGAAGGGCAGCTCGCCAGACCGACTTATTTCACCGAGTGACTCTTCGCAGCACATTTTTGAGGACTATAAATACATTTTGCAACATTTAGTGTAGAATCAATCTTTAAATCTTTTAATTAAGTTTTTAGCTCTGGAGACATTTTTCTCTTGATTTTCCCTAAGCTTTGAAGGATTGAAGAAATTCACTTTTGAGAAATCGGAAGTGGGTCTTTGAGAATCTTCAAATTGGAGCATTGTAAGGACGAAATCACTCTTACCCAGTTGATGGATAATCAATTTGGCAATGGTTTTTACCTTTTTATGATGTCTAGCGCAAACTCCAATTCTTGTGGTGTGATTATGGGCTGATTTAGCTTATGTGTATTGCTAATTGTTAGTTTAAATGCTATTTAGAAGTGAGTTCAATCATTAATTGTGGTTTAATTTAAGAATTGTAGTTGCAAATGTAGTTCTAGCTTCGTGTTCTTTGCTTGCTCGAGAGAGAGAATCCTAAACCCAAATCCACACAATCAGTTCAAGAGAGTGAATGGATTAAGGTGTGGGCTGGTCTTATTTTGCATGTTTGTTGATGTTCGAGAGAAATCAACTTGATTCGGTGCAAATTGTTCGAGAGAAAGTTTACCTCCTCTATAGCCTAGCCTACTCACTAATATCTAGCTATTTTCTAATAGTTGCAATTACCCATTTTTATATATTAGCCTATAATCGAATCACATCCCAAGAACTCGTCTCATTATTGTTATTTCATATTATTTGCCGTTGTTTGTAGTTGATAATCAAAACCAAAACCCCCATTTGACATTCGTGTCACCCCTTAATTTGAATAATGACTTTATTTGATAATTTTAATTCCTATTACTGATTTGACCATGTTCATGCTTCCCAATTGAATCTTAAACACGTACCGCTCCCTGTGGGATTCGACCCCAACTCATTTAGTTGGGTTTTATACTGATTTATAATCGTTGAACACCTAGAATTGGATGAGGTATGCTTGAAACGTTAAATCATAATGGCTCCGTTGTCGGGGAGTGGTGTTGTTTGAGATTCTTTTGTTGAAGTTGAATTTTGTTCTTTTTAGTAATAGTTGAATCTACTTATTTTTAGTTTTGGTTTTCGTGTTGTTGTTTTAAAACAAAGGAAATGAGCATAGATGGTAGCTACGGTAACCAAGTGGACCACCCTCATTAAAAAATGATGATTCTTAGGGATAACATCCTAAATTTCAAGCAATTGGAGGGTGAGGCAATCCATGAGTTGTGACTGAGATTTAAGACACTATTGTTGCAATGCCCAACTCATGGAATCCTAGATAAGATGCTACTGGACTGCTTCTATATAGGTCTTGGTCTTGAGAATAGAGGAGTGCATGACCAACTTTTTGGGTGGTCTAATACGACAACCCTATGCAATAGTAGTCCAACTCCTTTATCACATGACTAAGACCAACAAGGAGACAGAGAAGGACCAGAATTTGGCCAAACTGTTGACTCAGCTGGATCTCTTGGCCAAAAGGATCATGGAATTTAAAGTACTATACAAAAAGAAAGATAGGTACATTCCTCCTCATGAGCAAAGAAAGCCCAAGGATTATGAGAGTGGACAAGTAGAAGAGATACTCTCACTCATTCTCCACGAAGTCGAAGAACACAGTGTTGAAAGAAATAAAAGAGAATGTCTCAATGCTAAATCAGATGATTGCTTGTCATTCCATATTTATTCAGGTACTGGAGACCCAAATGGGTCATATGTTGTCCCGTCTCTACCCCAGACAATAAGGGGGATTTCCTAGTGACACTATGGCAAACCCCAAGAATGAATTTTGAGTGGGGAATTACGTCGTGCGACGACGTCAACTAAGGCACTTCTTGGGAGGCAACCCAAGTTTTTAATGCTTTGTGTTTTGATTTTTTAATAACGTGTGTTGATTGTGCATGTTGAAGTGTAGAATGTGTTCGAAAAGTGTAGGTTGGCGAGAAAACTTTCCAGTCGATGAGACCGACTTGGACCGCCATTGGGCTCAGGAAAATATGAGGTTGGAGTCTGTAAAACTCGGTGGACCCATGCCCAAGTCGACGACTCGCCGAACAGGTCGTCGAGCCTGACTTTGTCCACCATTTGGACCCCAAATTAAGTGGAGGTCCTATAAAACTCAGTGAGGTAAGTACCCACTCGGCGTGTCACTGAGTGGTTCAGCGAGGATGACTAATATCACCGATTGGGCGGATAACTGGACGGTATTAAAAGGCCAAAGGTTTAAACTTTCAAACTCTTTCACACTGTCTCAGTTTTAAGTTCATACAATTACACCCGTACTTTATTTTTTCAATATTATTGCATTTTATCGCATTTTGATCTTTGATCTCGTGTTCAGAGTTGGATACTTTGCCGCATAGCTTTACAAATTCATCTTTCGACATAAAGGTTGGGTTTTCAAACTCCAAACTCTTAATTAGCGGTTATACTCAAATGCATTGTTATAGATTGTGTTGATGTGTGTTGGGCCTCTTTGAAATCATAAATGTGTGCTAGTTTGCCGATTTTAATTTCGATATTGTGCCTAATTGCCTACATTGTTGATTCCCTGATTTTCGTACTTTAAAATCAATTGTAATCTTGTGGGTTGCGTTAAATTGTTGTCAGGTATATTTGGGTGAAGTATGAGTAACCCAAATTGTGCTAAATGACGTGCTTTGCCCAATGATGGAGCATTTGACGATATTCTTAAGGGCTAAAGTTGTCAAATGATCAATTTTGGCCAAATCGGGGAAAGTCTGAGTACCCCGGTGGCATGGGTGATATGGGTCTAAGTTTAATTGAGTTAGTATATGGTTTAGTTTTGTTTTTGGGGGATGCGGGTTTGATTTTGGGAGTTGGGGTTGAAAATAGGCACGTTGGGCAGTTTTGCTAGTTGGGTCCAGCTCGCCGAACCACTCAGCGGTTCACCGAAATCCCCCTTGATCGCCTTTAATTACATGGTTTAGTTGATTTTGATTCTGTAACTTTCTTCGAGAAGCCTGAGATCACCGAGTTCACTCAACGACTCACCGAAAGTCTCATTTGATCGCCATTTCTGCTCCCCCAACCCCTAAAACATACTGTAACTTTCGATGGGCTAGTATGTGCTTGCTTAATGATGTCGGTGATTCGCCAAAGGGTCCTGACCATCGCCGAAATGCTATTTTTCTGGGAAATTTTTGAGCCAATCCTTTCGGCGAGCCAGATCTTGCTCGCAAAAGTGATTCGGCGAAGTCTTTCTACAACCTATTTTTTGCACTTTTCTTGGATTAATTCTAACTCTTTTTGGTGTGTTTTGCAGGTATGGCTAGACCAAAAGTAGCAGGTCGAGACATGCCGCACTGCAAGAGGGTAAAGGGAATTACTATAAATGAGGATGCAACTGCATCCCAGGCAAAGGCAGCAAAACATCCTACCACAGATGGGAAGGGCAAAAGGAAAGGCAAGGCACCTTCTCCTGCATCACCAGAGGTCAGCTCTAACAGTGAAGGAATATACGCCACTCACCTCACCACTTTTGAGGGTGAGGGTGAACACCAGGACCCTCAGGCTGCCATCTCTTAGCCTTAGGATGAGTAGTTGCTATTGGCCCGAAGAGCTGAGCTGTGATCCAAGAGGATACATGATCCATCTAGGATCAGGGTGCTTGAGACCCATACTCCTCCTCCCGTTCTAGATCAGGCTGTGGTCCAGGCACCACTTTTACAGGGTCCTCCTCCCCGGTCTATGAACAGACTAAAGACTGAGGGGCTGAGGACTATCATAGAGGAGAAGAGGTTGTCCACATATGGTGTGGTGGACAGATACCCAAAAATCTGGAGCACACTAAAATCCCACAAGTTCCAAATATTTATCAAACCTCGTGGCCCGTACATCCCTAATTGGTTTCGGGAGTTTTACACTGCTTACGGAGCTCTAGTACCACAAGGGATGAAGAAGGCCGTTGCATTCAAGCCGGTAGATTATGTGGTTGTCAGGGGTAAGAAAGTGAAGTGTGATAGTGATGTTATCAATGCAGTTATGGAGTGCACAAAGGATATTGAGGATGACTATAAATACATGATCAGGATAAAATCGTTGGAGACTATGAAAAAGTGGTTGGCCCCTCTGTTATCTGACGATACTCCTAGGTGGATCGAGGTTGGCACACCCATAGAAAAGAAAGACCTCAATGTAGCAGCGAGGTACTGGTTTGACTTCATCAGCAGTTCTATCATGCCATCCCATAATGAGTCTATCCTCCACCACACGAAAGCAGTCTATCTTGGTTGCATCATAGATGGGACAAGGCTAAACTTGGGTATGATCATTAGCAAAGAAATGGCCATGAAGTGTTAGACTTCTATTCCCTTTCCGATGTTGATCACCGAGCTGTTCAGACGAGCTCGAGTTGTCACGACCCGAGTCTACACCCTGGATGTGGCCGGCACTCGAAGACTATTGATGGTTCCCAAGTGAACCCTCATCCTAGCTGACTACAAGAGGAACAGTAAGTCGAGCATGCAAAAGCTTAAAAATTGAATAAAATTCATGAAACTTAAATACAAGCTTTAATTCAAAAGAAAACTCTGAATAAAAATAAAAAATAAAAACTCGCCATAAAATAGGCAACTTAAGTCTTTAAAAAATTTAATAAAATAAATGAACAGACTTCTAAAACTCTACAGTCTATCTATGAAGCATCTAAATGAAAAATATGGAATTTGGGACAAGACCCACGACCTCCTAATAACTGATATAACTGAAAGGTAAATGAAATTCTCCGAAAGCAAGGAGGCTCACCATAACTAACTCGAACTGCATGTGGTATCAACAAAGCTCCTATTGATGAACTTGAATACATGTATTTGCACCATGAAAGGATGCAGGCCAAATGGTTCAGTACGTGGAATATACGAGTATGTAAGGGGAATTCTAAAGCATAACATAAGCTTGAACTGGACAAAAGCAAACACACTTTCCTCTTTTCAAACTCACTCAACTCAACTCAACTAACCTCAAGAATAAGATACTCAACTCAAATATTAGATACTCAACTCACGAATAAGATACTCAACTCAAAGATTAGTTACTAAACTCAAAGATACTCAACTCAACTCAAAGATATGCAACAATACACATGCAATAGATGGAAAGCTTTTAAAACAGTAGAAAGCAACTCATTGAATTAAGGAATACAATAACAACTCAACTTATATATAATAAAAAATATTATAACTTTGTGGGAGTTTCTCTTACCGACAACCACGACTATGAGCCTAAGTGATGATACAATGTCTTGCCCACGCTGCCAGAACTGTCTTATACTTTACCGTCATATAAAATGCCTTAACTAAGTGGATCCACTAGTCTATGCAAAAATTATCTTAAAGAGTAATCTAAAAAGTATTATCCTTTACTACCCATGATGGCTACATGGTTTATGGAGACTTGAGTCATATGAACTCAAACTCGTCCCCATATCGATGCTCAATACTACTCCCAAAATATACTTAGCTCATATGTTTAAAAACATAACTTTTTATTTGATTTGAGATAATTACTCAAAAATCTTTCTCTTAAAAGAGATGGTACTCAAACTGCTCAAAACTCTTTTGGAAATCTGAGTTTCCTCTCATCTTAAATGTGAAAACATTTACTCTTGGGAATACTTAGTTCCCATATATCATTTTAAAGAAAATGAACTTTACTCTTACTCTTTACTCAACTCAAAGCTTAAGTCTTAAAACAAAGTTAAAACATTTGTAAAATACTTCTTAAAATATGGTTCATGACGAATTATGGACGTGAACGACTCAATTCAAGGTTTTCAATAACCATAGGTAGAACTCAATACTTGGAACTCAAGAACTTCAATGATACTACTCATTTCAAGAATGCTCAACTCAAAGGGTTCATGCAGAATTATGAGCATGAACTACTCAACCCAAGGACTTGAAGATACTTCTCATCTCAAGACTTTTCGACTCTTAGGGTTCATGACAAATTATGGACATGAGCAATTCAACTCAAGGACTTCATGGGTAACGTGTAATAGTCCCATGATAAGAAATATAATCTCAAAGGGTATTAGTAACTCGATAATCAAGACTTAGAACTTGAAGATACTACTTCTCTCAAATATACTCAACTGATGGAGTTCATACAGAAGTTATGGGCATGAACGACTCGACTCAAGAGTCAAAATATTAATAGGAACTCATGTATATGACTCTTCTCATTCTCATACTTACTCAAAACTTAACTCGAATCGATGGTGGATCTCAAAGGATTCACAATATAAATCAAAGACTTTCTTGTACTCTATTCTTAACTCCCTTGAATGTGAATTATAAATTCAAGAGTTATGATTCATGATATGAAGGATCTTGTGATGATAAAGTAGACTCATGAATACATTCTCTTCATTCTCATACTCGCTTGCTCGAGTCTTGAAACAAGTTACTAGAAGTTGTAGAAGACTACTCAAAAAGACTCAAAGGGACATTTTAAAAATGTTCAAAAGAACTCTAAAGACTTGACTTTCAACTCTACCCTGAATTTGATCTATGAATTCAAGGTTGTGATTTGTGATAGGAAAGATCTCGTGATGTTTAGGAGTGATTTTAGATAGTTAAACATGAGAAATGATCAAGAAATCACTGTCTGGAAGCAAGTCTGCGATGCGGAGATGCATTTTAATATTTGGTCGTGAATTAACTTTTGAGGCAGAGAGGTCCATGAGCTCTACGCGACACGAAGAAAAATTTGTGAAATGGGGAGGAAGGTCCGCGACGCGGACTGCGTTGCCAGATTCGCTCGACTCTTTCCTTCTTTGTTTTCTATCCCAAATTTGCCTAAATTCGATTATTTTTTTCAGTACCTCTTAGATTTAGATACCCAGCACATCAACACAAGAACTTACTCATATACAACTCTAAAATTGACATGATTTTGATCAAGAACTCAACAATATCATCTAAACTCAAGAACTAAAACCAATTTCAAGAACATAATTCAAGAATATCATACTTTCAACATTCTAGAACAAACTTAACGCTGTAATTAAAATGATTGGCGTGTGGGTGAACAAACCCAACACTATGGAAGCTTACATCTGAAAGAACCATCTTCTTGAAGAAACTTGAAGGAAAATCTTGAAAGATGAACCCTAGCAATTTCTTGAGTGTAAAATCTTTGGGGTGGATGAGAGGGTTTGATTTATGAAAACTGATTTTTCTACACGTTTACGAAAATTTAGATGACTTTCTAAGGATTTTTAGGACTAAAATACCCCTAAAGAAATAAATAAAATTAGTTGATAGTTGGAATAATTTTTCACCAGGCAGTGAGGTCCGTATTGCCTCCGTAACACGGAGCTGCTGCCAGGTTTGGGCGTCGTTAGTAAATCAGTCATAACTTTTTACTCAGAGCTCGAAATTTAGCAAACTAGGTGGCGTTGGAAAGAGAACTCGAAGGGATTTAATTTTATAGGTTATGGGTCTCTTAACTCATCATGTTCTAAAAGTTATGGTCGTTTTAATTTGACACAAAACTTAAGAAAAACTTAGGAATGACTTGAATGAACCTCTATTTAGTTCTTCTTTGAACTCAAGGTGCTACATCTAGTTACCTTAACGCTTAGGAAATATTTAATTCCTTGGTAAAATCTCACTCACTACAAAGAACAGTTCAAGTCTTAGTTCAAAAATTTTTATGGGGTGTTACACGAGTGCCCTTTGATGTAAAGAAGGATGTGGAAGTGATTCCCACATCTTCTACCAACATCCAGCGCATTGAGAATGAGTATCTGAAAGATGAGGCTGAAAAGAAGAAGGTAGCCCCGGTGGATTCTTCCTTGGCTGTAGACGTTGCGACTTTCCCTGCAGAGGCAGTATTGCCTACTCCGGTCCTTGCACCTTCATGTATATCTAGTGCTTCCCTTTCTATGAATTTGAGTTTCTCTACCGCTCCCTTGCCCCTAGGTCTGGTTCTACTACTCCTGCTTCCCGACCTACACTCACCCAGGCTGCGTTACTACGAATGAGGTATCTAGCCCATTCTATTGATAGGCGTGCCTCCAGGCTTGAGGCCACAGTCTCTAGGATGATTGAGAGGGCCCTCATTACTGATGTGACACCTCTTAGTGTGTTTATTTATTCCCTTGCAGTAAGGATAGTGTTGTGTGAGAGAGGCGATGGGTCCAGTGATTAGGTGACAGCTCTAAAGGCCATAATTTATGAGCTGAGAAACGACGTGGACTAGCTGAAGTCTGCAGATATGTCCATGTTTTTTGGGACTGTGGAGATCCCCGACATGCCAACTGATATAGATGTGCCTCCGGCTACCACCGAATATGAGGTTCGAGTTGAGGATGTGGCTGCTGCTGAGTCTGAGGCTAAGACTGATATGGAGCAGCTTGGTGTCGATATGGAGGCTACTTATGAGGGCCTTACAGAAGTTGAGGAGGCTATGGTGGATTCAGCCATGCAGATTTCATAGGAAGACACCACCATGATTGGATTTAGTGGAGCTAGTGCATATGTGACCTCGGGCATTGATGTCCCGACATATGAAGCGACTGTGTAGACAGGACCTTTCTTTACCTCCATCTCTGTCATTTTTATTGAATATTTATTGTTTAGTTGCATTTGAGGACAACTGTCTTTTTATTTCTGGTGGGGTGAGGTATTTCCATACCTACCTCTTCTGACTATATTTAGTATATATTGGGATTTTGTGCTTTGAATTGTGTGTTGATATTGTTTTGTGGATGTTTGAGCTTATGGATCCTTGATATGAATGAAAATGGTTTTTGACCCATCTAAAAAAATTTGCCACCTCTTGTTGTGTTTGAATGTGGTTGTTCTTGTGCAAGTTTGAGTATCGATTATGATCAATACCGATGTCTTGAATAGTGATCTTAATCGAACAAAAATGAATATGCGGCTACGATGAGGCCAAATGAAGTTGCATAGACAATACGTGAACTTTTTGCATCTCGTTATGACTAGCCGGTTATCGAATGGAGTCTCTTGTGATGGACATTACACACTAGCAAAAGTGTGGAGTCTCATTTGATATTGGTACCAATGCCTTGTGTAATGATCTTACCGTGAACCTTATGTGATGACACCTAGTATTTGCCTCGTTGGTGCAGGTGACTAAGTGATGCAAGCTCTTGAAATGATCTTAGGCAACAATTTTGAAAAGTGAAACAATTTGACAATATACATCTTTTGTGGCCAACCTTGTGAGATGTGTGAACTTTGCTCGAACCCCCTTTGAGCCTTATCCTTTTCTTGGAAAGAACTTGATGCAATTGAGACCTCTCTTTATCCATTCATCCATAATCCTTATGAAGTGTGGTTTATTTGAATAGAGAACTTAGGCCAAAAGCCTAAGTTGGGGGTGTGGTGAAAAGAGAAGGTAAATCAAGAAGTGTGAAGAAGCCCCCCTTGATCCATGGATTTGAAAAAGATGGAACCCCTCCATATAAAAAAAAGAGTAGGAAACGAAGGAAGTAAAAGAAAAAGAATCAAAAAGTTGTGAAATAAAGTTGTGAAAGTTGCAAAAGAAATGGGGTGTCCGGTATTCCATTGGAAGTTGAATAATGGGGTAAATTTTGAGCATGAGTAAAATTGCTGAAGAAAAGGAAGGAAAGTGATGTTCATACCACATTTCATGAGGATAGTAGCCAGTGAGCCTAAATGACCATACATTTACACTCAGCCCCGCTACAAGCATTGAAAAGACATTTTTGATCTTGAGTGAGCTGAAGCAAATGTTGATTGGAAAATAAGGGCAAACCTATGGGTGAAGTCATGGATGTGTTCATCTTTGTGAGTGTGAGAGTTGTATGTGATTCCGAAACTATAAATTGTTGAACAATTGTGTGTGAATAGGGAATCATCTTTGTTGTGAGGGCATTTGAGTACCTTTGTTGAGCTTGAACTTGCATTTGAAGTAAGTATTGTGATCTCGACAATATTTGATAATGGTGAGTCACATCTTGAATCTTTGAGTGCATAATTGATCCTTGCATGAGTAAGTTGAGTCTTTTTGTCTGCATTCATGATTGATCTTTTGTAGCACTGTTTGAGACATCCTTTTTGAATTGCTGAACTTGAGTATTACTTGAGGACAAGCAAAAGTTTAAGTTGGGGGTGTTAATGAGTCTTAGATTTGGACTCATTTAGGGCTTTGTTTATATAGATTTAGTGTCCTTAAATGTTTATTTTGTGCCAATAACTAACAAGCAAAATGGAACAACACAAGCTGAAAGGATGAAGAAAGATAGCTTGGTGATCACCAAGTTCACTTGGCGAATCACCGAATAGCTATCTGACCGCCTAAAGTTCCAGTGTGCTAGACCCAAGGGAAGAAACCAAGTCGGCGATGAAAAGGAGCAGTCGGCGGATCGTCGAGTAGTTCCGTGAATGCCAAGGCAGAAGGGCGATGGAAGTGACCAAAGGGTGGCTCGCCGAGTGGTTCGACGAGCCCGACTTACTTCGCCGAGTAATTCTTCGCAGCACATTTTTGGCAACCATAAATACATTTTTGAACATTTAGTTTTGAATGAATCTATCAAACTTTGAATCTTTTAATTAAGTTTTTAGCTATGGAGACATTTTTCTCTAGTTTTTCCTAAGCTTTGAAGGATTGAAGAAATTCACTTTTGAGAAATTGGAAATGGGTCTTTGAGAACCTTCAAATTGGAGCATTGTAAGGATGAAATCACTCTTACCCAGTTGATGGATAATCAATTTAGTAACGGTTTTTACCTTTTTATGATGCCTAGCTAAAACCCCAATTCTTGGAGTGTGATTATGTGAGTATGGGCTGATTTAGCTTATGGGTATTGATAATTGTTAGTTTAAATGCTATTTAGAAGTGAGTTCAATCATTAATTGTGGTTTAATTTAAGAATTGTAGTTGCAAATGCAGTTCTAAATTTGCGTTCTTGGCTTGCTCGAGAAAGAGGTTTTAGAACTAAGGTTTTTGATTTATGGTTTGTGGTATTGGATTGACCTGGGTTCAGCTCGAGAGAGTGAATCCTAAACCTAAATCCACACCTTCAGCTCGAGAGAGTGCATGGATTAAGGTGCGGGATGGTCTTATTTTGCATGATTGCTGATGTTCGAGAGAAATCAACTTGATTCGGGGTAAATTGTTTGAGAGAAAGTTTACCTTCTCTATAGCCTAGCCTACTCACTAATATCTAGCTATTTTCTAATAGTTGCAATTACTCATTTGTCTATATTAGACTATAATCGAATCACATCCCAAGAACCCATCTCATTATTGTTATTTTGTATTGTTTGCCGCTATTTGTAGTTAATAATCAAAACCAAAACCCCCATTTGACATTCGTGTCATCCCTTAACTTGAATGATGTCGTTATTCGATAAATTGTATTCCTATGACTTATTTGACCATGTTCATGCTTCCCTAATGAATCTTAAACACGTACCACTCCCTGTGGGATTCGACCTCATCTCATTTAGTTGGGTTTTATACTGATTTACAATCGTTGAACACCTAGAATTGGATGAGGTGTGCTTGAAATGTTAAGTCACTTTATTTTCTTAATTTACTCTTGCTTTCCTATTTTTCCTAGCAAAGTTGTATATATGCTATATTTAAATGAAATATATGGGTTTTGGCTTATATATCTTCTTGTCTATGTAAGATTTGACAAGAGTTGTGCAGTGCTTATAACCCATTGACTAACATGTTTTATTCTAGTATTTCATGCTTCAGTGTCTACATGTAAAGTTTTTTGAATGCACAAAGACAATAGATTTTTCATCATCAAAAAGGTGGGGGGGGGGGATTTGTTGGGATTTATGCAGTTTTGATAATTGACAAAGAAAGATGTAATAGGTCAGTCAACATGGTAGGTACACTGTCACTAGTAGGTTGAAAACGCAAAACTTTCAAAATTAATAAAGGCAAGAGTGCAGAAATAAGAAATAGATAATGCTAATTTCATGAAAAAAGCCAAGGAAATAAACATCTCATGAATTGAAGAGAAAGAATCAATGAGTTCGATTTGAAGGAGTCTAAAGTGGCAAAGAGTTTTAATGGAAGAAGGACTCTCACTTGTAGTATAACTTTTCAAGTTACTGCTAAATTAAAGAGTTGGAGTTTGACTACAACACAAAAGAATCAATGAATTTGATTTGAAGAAGTCTAAAGAAGCAAAAAGTTTGAATTGAAGAAGGAATCTCACTTGAAGTAGAACTCTAAGCCAAGAGAGTTCAAGTCAATAAGGAGTTTGAAGTGAACAATAACTCTATGAAGAATTGTGCTTAATAGAGGTGAAGCCGTCCAGAAACAGAGCAAAAAGAGCAAGTGAAAAATTGACTTCGTAAGTGCTACCAGTGAACTGAAAGAACACAAGAACACATTGAAGAACCTAGTCCTTTTATAGAGTTTATGTGTCAGGAGTTTTTATTTGTGAATGAGTCTTCATGTCATCTTAGTTTAGTGAATTATGAACTGAATTAGGAGTGTTGTCTTCAGGTTGGGATAACTCGAAGAGTTGGAAACACATACCTTGGGAGGTTTGTGTTGAAGTTTAGGATTTAGAGTTAGTTCCTAGGATTACAATATTTGTAATCCGAATTCATAACTTGATGGTTAGGATTTAGAGTTAGTTCCTAGGATTGAAAGAGTTGTAATCTAAATCCATAACTTGAAGTTAAGGAATTAGAGTTAGTTATGTAGGTTGCAAAGTTTGTAATCTATTTTCTGTTGAGGCTCAGTGATTTAGTGAAGTTAGAGTTAAATCTTGTCGAGGTACATGGTGGTATTTACACCTTTTGAGCTGGGTGTTTTCCTCATAAAAACATTATGTTCTTTATTTATTGTTCTTACTGTTACTTTGAAACATGTTAGGTAGCATGTTTCAATCATAGGCGAATCTAGAGTAAATTACTAGGTCGTGTAGATTATCAGAATGTAACAAAAATAATATAGTTTCCACTATATTATATTTAGCGGCAATAATAAATCTGAGTATTTATAACCAACACTTTGCATAAATGTCCTTAAAATCTTTAACAACTCTAGATCAGATGACATTAACTCAATTGCCACTAAATATTTTGCGGCAGTAGTTAAAAATAAATTTAATGGCACTAAATGATTTTTTTGTTTTAGTGTTATTTCCTTTTTAGGTATCCAACTTCATAATAAATAACAGGAACCGACAACATCAAGCTAGAGCACATATATAATCTAACGGAAATACCACAAAATGAATCAATAAAAAGGACATTTCACGTGATGAGACATCAAAATAAAAAACAATATAAGAATTGCAATTCAAGAATGATTCTGGAAACATAAACACTAGGGAAAAAACAAACACATGGACATAGATATTCACTAGTCATTGAAACAACTAAAACAGATAGATACAAATTGAATAAAAATATGAGAAAGAACCTTGATGGAGTAAACTTTCTTCACTTATTGATGAAAATCTCTAAGCATTAGATTACAGTAGAAAATCACCAGTTAAACTTTGCAAACTCGACTCTACCTCCATTTATATCTTGAGCAACCATATTTGTTGTGTTGTTGTCTTAGTCTTTGGTGAACTAGAGTAGAATGATTGTTTTCATGACAATTTTAAAAATGGTGTCTTGGAATTCTTCATGGCTATGTAATGGTAAAATATCAGTGGACAATGTGAATTAAGGCTGTTTTTTTTTATTGAGCTAGCTGCGGCTGCTCCTGTTTTTCTTAGAGTCCTTTATTTTAGTTTTATAGATTAGGGTTAGGGTGAATGTGATCTATTTTTTTGTGTCTTATCTTCCTAAAATGCCCTTATAGATTTGGGATAAGACAAAAATAAATTAGGGAGGGGGGGGGGCGGTTGGATTCGATCTTTTCATTTCGTTTTTATAAATAACCAAAATTAAAATACTACCTTAACATTAAATATAAGAAAATTAAAGAACATATTTTCAGATTTTTTTCCTTGCAAATTGAAAATAAAAGTATATGACTACTTTTGTGGTTTTGCAATTCATCAAGTAAAAGTCTACCAAAAATGACCTAATAATTAGATCAAAATATATATTTTAAGCTAAAAATGGGTTGAATCGGGGAGGATCAAAACTCACGTATCTACAGTAACAAACTTTTGTATTAATCAATAAGGTTCAATATTATAAAACTATAACTAGCCATACCCAACTAGCTAATTCAAAAAACATAAAAACTATTTTTATTCTTGCTATTACTAAATACATATAGTTGCAATTTTATGAGATCGTTGAAACCCTTCAAGATTGAGCAGTTGTGTCCCTTTGATTTCTTTTAGTATTATTTACTACTTAAATAACTAAATGTACCTTCGCGAGAAGATTGAACTCTAGTTAGGGAAATATTACAAGTCCAAGGAGATGCTTAATAGGCATAACTCTTTCGGAAGTTCAAATTTAATTGTATATTCCAGGTTGCATCTAGTAGTATTTTAAAAGCATAAAGTAGTTTTCACAAATGTTTGCCATATTATGTCTAGGAAGTAGAATTATGAGACAATTTGATTGTTCATTTTGTAGGTTTCGACGATAATTAGTCATCTTGATATTGATAAATAAGTCATCATACGACGATTCAAATTAATCATTCACAAAAATTATAGTACTTTACTTTTTAAAAATAATTATTTAATTAATACAAATTCTTGTACTACACTCAACATATAATATATATATATATATATATATATATATATATATATATTATCATCATATTTCATATTATATTAAAAGTGGAAAAGTTTC
>JAJOOO010003770.1:0-26808 GCA_029582685.1 Solanum piurae
TATATATATATATATATATATATATATATAATATTTAAAAATTACGTAAACTCGCAATAATTATATCTCCTGTATTATAGATTTGTAGTTGAAAAAGTTTCCAAAAAAGTTTTGAATTAAAATCTCACTTTCTTTTTACTACCTAATTACGCAGGAACCTTCTAGGTGCTTAGATAATTTACAAAAAACTTTGTTTCCATGTAGGATTAATTACCACACACTATTTTCTAAATATTCCATATATTAAAATTAAGTTACCAAAAAAGTTGTTTTTCCATAACCTATTCTACATAGAATTGCAACGTAATGTATATTAGTTATAACCCTACTTCCATTACATAATTTTTACTTCCCAAAGTTTTTCAATCAACACAACAATGGCTGCATGTATTTCATCATTAGGTCATGATCATTGTTCTTCCAAAATAAAATTCGATAAACTTTTCAACTTGCCACGCTACAAGAGATATTTCGACTTCTCTTCTCATGAAATTAATTATGATAATCCGGAAAATCATAGTAACAAGAAACTCAAATTTAGTCATGATGATGAATTTATCAACGTCGAATTTAGTAGTAACAAATTACCATGCCTAAAAATGGTTGTTGGATCTTTATACTTACCTAAAGACAATCCAAATAAGCCTTTAGGTGAAGATGCACACTTTATACATGAATTATACAAAACTATTGGCGTTGCTGATGGCGTTGGTGGTTGGGTGAAACAGGGGATTGACGCTGGAATATACGCGAGAGAGCTTATGAAGAATTCATTTATCGCTACATATGATGAATCAATGAAAGGTCATGTAAACCCTAAAAGGGTTATTGAAGAAGCTTATAAAAACACAAATTCAAAAGGATCGTCTACAGCTTGTATTATAACTCTTAACTCGGTGAAAAATACTATAGTTGCTGCTAATGTTGGCGATAGTGGATTTTTTTTAATCAGAAAGGGAAAAATTATATACAAGTCGCCAATACAACAACGAGGATTTGGATGTCCGTATCAATTGGGGAACTGCAATTCAGATAATCCTAGCGTTGCTCAGGAGATGGAATTAAATGTTGAGAAAGATGATATTTTGATGGTTGGGACGGATGGGATGCTTGATAATATATTTGAAAGTGAGATAGAGGAAATCGTTGGAAGAGCGATAGACCAGAAGTTGAAGGCAGAGGAATTGGCTAGTCAAATTGGGAACATTGCTTTGTATAATTCATTTGATAGATTTGCAGATACACCATTTTCTAGAGCATCTGAGGGACGACATAAAGGAGGAAAAATTGATGATATTACTGTTATTGTTGCTTATATACAATAAAATAATTAAATTTAGATGTAGTAAGAAAAAAAATAGAATGTATTTATTACGTTGCCTATGAAGCACAAAATGTAATATGCATTATCTAATGAAAATGTTATATTAAAGACAAATTACTTACTATTTCGGAAATTCTATATTTTTTATAATCTTAATGTTCGAATCAAATTATGTACATCTCAATTCAACTAAGTATGTATATTGTCCAATTCTATATTTTTTATAATCTTAATATTCGAATCAAATTATGCACATCTCAATTCAACTAAGTACGTATATTGGGACAAAAGAATATTCACCCAAATCCTTTCGATAAAAAAATGACACTAAATGAACTTGTGTATCCGCCACTTATTACATGTTACTCCACCATATATACTATATACATAAGGGGAGCCAAATGTCTAATTAAATAGTGGTTGTATGATAGCGAAGGTTAGACTGCTAAAGTCCAACAAATCCATAAGATGATGTGGATATATATTATAAAATGGATTGCGACAAATTAAATTATTACGATTAGATAGGTAAAAATTAATTTATCTTAAAATTCTTAGTTTTTTTATTTTTTGTCAGACAACCATGAGACCATCTCAGGCCTGAGATCAGGTAGAACGATCATCTACTGCAACCACAGCTCAGGGAGCCATGGATGACTGTTAATCATGCTCTGGTCACATGACCATGCTTCATCAACCAGATTTGGTTTCCGATCTCCTTAGAAATCAATGATACAGTGGTACGAGCCTATAGAACAAATCATGTTCAAGTAAGGTCGTTTAAAATCCTTAGTTTATGAGATGGGATCGTCCAAAATTATATAAGGAAACAACAACTTATTCTCTCGATCAATATTAAGGTGACATTTTTTTCAAGAATTTGTCATATGATTGGTTGCAAGTTGCAACTAAAAATTATACTTCTCCCAAACAATCTATACATCTTTCATATACACTTCTTCTTCTATGTGAATTGCTTGCAAGCAATAAACAGTAGCCAATGAAAAAGATGTTACATTAATGAAAACTAATACTCATCTATATATCTCTAGTATATATCCAAGAAATTTGTCACAATCAAGAACATGTTGACATGGCCAAAAAAAGAAAAAGACAAAAATGATAATATTGTCCTTTTGCTAAATATGTAACAAACTTTGGAAAATGTTAGAATAGTTTTTTTGGTTTCTCATTCGGTGTCCGATATTGAAGTCCAACTAAATTTTAGATTTATATAAAAAAAATTATTTTGTCCCATATTTATGAAGCTTGAACTCGAGACCAGTAGGTTAAGGATGAATAAGTACTGGTGTACCAAACTTGAACTCATTGTTGAATAGTATTAGTAGTATAAAAATTGATTTCAAGTTCCAATAATAGTGTGTCTATCCATATTTCGAATAGCTGACACATATAGTCCCATATCGTTATCTAACTCAAAGTTATGGACTTTCTTACCATTCCCAATCCCAATTATATGTTAAAAATAAACCCACACAACATGCCATTGCACTGTCAATTTATTTTATTTTATTTTTGTCATTTTTCTCTGTTGTTTCTAGGACCCTTTTGAACATTTATTTAGTTAGTATAATCAAAATTGAATCTTGAACTGAAATTCTCAATCTTTCAGTTTCTTTTTACATTGAAATGTGAACTCAGTATCCATGGGAAGTGTTTGAAATTTTTTGGTACTTTTTTTTATTTTTAATTTTTCATGTTGTTTCATAGGACCCTTTTGGACATTTATTTGGTTGGTATGATAAAAATTGAATCTTGAAGTGAAATTCTCAATCTTTTTATCTCTTTTTGAGATATTTAGTCACTATTTGAACTCTACTAGCACATGTTTTAGTGTTTAGTTCTTGATTCCATCTGATTTTGCCTAAATCTTGTGAATAGTTTTCTTCATTTTCTTAATCTTAGTAGTTGTTTACAATCACTAAGTTATGGATATAAGTAATGAGGCTAAAGTAGAGTTCATTTCCATAGGACCTTCTTCAATTGTAGGTCGAACAATAGCCTTTCAAGTCTTGTTTTGCAAATCAATATCGCGGTTGAGGCACAACATTTTGCATTTCTTGATATATTACTTGTACAAGATCAAGAATTGTCTGTCATACTACTTAACACCTTTGATCAAATGGTTTCACCCGCGTAATCCACAAGGGATATTAGCATTAGTAACACTTCTAGCCTTCTTGTTGAGGCGGTATACGAATGTAAAAATCAGGGCTGATATGGTTTATAAGAGGAAATTTTGGAGGAATATGATGAAATCTGCATTAACTTATGAGGAATGGGCTCATGCTGCGAAAATGTTGGAGAAAGAGACACCTAAAATGAATGAAGCAGAGTTTTATGATGAAGAGTTGGTTGTAAATAAACTTGAAGAACTTCAACATCGTCGTAATGAAGGATCTTTAAGAGACATTATGTTCTTTATGAGGGCTGATCTTGTGAGAAATCTTGGAAATATGTGTAATCCACAGCTTCATAATGGCAGGCTTCATGTGCCTAAACTTATTAAGGAGTATATTGATGAGGTTTCAACTCAGTTGAAAATGGTATGTGACTCTGATTCAGATGAGATTTTGTTGGAAGAGAAGCTTGCTTTTATGCATGAAACAAGACATGCTTTTGGTAGGACAGCATTGCTTTTAAGCGGGGGAGCGTCTTTGGGAGCTTTTCATGTTGGTGTGGTTAAGACATTAGTTGAGCACAAGCTTATGCCAAGGATAATTGCTGGTTCAAGTGTTGGATCGATTATGTGTTCTGTAGTTGCTACGCGGTCTTGGCCTGAGCTGCAGAGTTTTTTTGAGGATTTTTGGCATGTGTTGCAGCCGTTTGAACAGATGGGCGGAATTCTTACTGTTTTCAGGAGGATCATGAGACAAGGGGCTGTACATGAGATTAGGCAGTTGCAGGTGATGTTACGCCATCTCACGAATAATCTTACTTTCCAAGAAGCTTACGATATGACTGGTCGAGTTCTAGGGATTACTGTTTGCTCCCCTAGAAAACATGAACCTCCTAGATGTTTGAACTACTTGACTTCACCTCATGTTGTTATATGGAGTGCTGTGACTGCTTCTTGCGCCTTTCCTGGTCTGTTTGAAGCTCAAGAACTGATGGCAAAGGATAGAAGTGGTAATCTTGTTCCTTATCATCCACCATTTCATTTGGAACCTGATCAGGCTGCAGCTTCTGGTTCATCTGCTCGTCGATGGAGGGATGGTAGCTTGGAGATCGATCTACCTATGATGCAGCTAAAAGAGCTATTCAACGTAAACCACTTTATCGTGAGCCAGGCAAATCCACATATCGCTCCTTTACTCAGGATCAAAGAGTTTGTAAGAGCTTATGGAGGCAACTTTGCTGCCAAGGTATGATTTTGGTTCTTGATACTTTCTGTAATCTTTCGACTTGTTTGTTCTACATACTCCTGAGATTATGTTTGTGTCTTTAGAAGACGGAGAATTTACGTGGACAAATGTAATGATAAGTATTTGGTTTATGCAGCTTGCTCATCTTACTGAGATGGAAGTGAAGCACAGATGCAATCAGGTACTGAAACTTGGTTTTCCCTTGAGGGGATTAGCCAAGCTATTTGCTCAAGATTGGGAAGGCGATGTCACCGTTGTAATGCCAGCCACTCTTGCTCAGGTATGTCCATGATAGTCTAGTGGCAAAGCCAGGAATTTCGCTAAGAAGTAATTTTTGACCTGTTTATGCAGAGTATCATTTTCTATATAATTTTCCGACAAAGGGTGGTTATACGCGACTGAATGATACCTGATAAACATTATGTATATAGTTTAGCTTCATAACTGATCATTTCTCCAAATGTTTGTTTATGATCCAGTACTTGAAAATCATACAGAACCCCTCTACTTTGGAGGTTCAAAAAGCAGCAAATCAAGGGAGGAGATGCACTTGGGAGAAACTATCAGCCATTAAGGCAAATTGTGGAATTGAGCTTGCTCTTGATGAGTGTGTAGCAATACTCAACCATATGAGTAGACTAAAAAGGAGCGCGGAGAGAGCGTCTGCTGCTACACAAGGCATGTCAAGCAGCACAGTCAAACTCAATGCTTCTCGACGTATTCCATCTTGGAATTGCATTGCACGAGAGAACTCAACAGGCTCCCTTGAAGAAGACTTTCACGCGGATGCTGCTTCCTCTCTTCATCATCACAATGCTGGTCGAAACTGGCGTTGTAATAACAAGAATGCTGCACTTGATCATCATGGTAGTGACAGTGAGTCTGAAAGCGCGGATAATAACTCTTGGACTAGATCAGGTGGTCCATTGATGAGGACAACATCAGCTGATAAGTTTATCGACTATGTACAAAACTTGGAAATGCATCCTTCACAACGATTGAACAGAGGACTGAGTATTGACCTCAACAATGTTGTAGGCAGGGAGCCTCTTTCTCCGAGTCCACGAGTGACAACACCTGATAGAAGATCAGATACAGAATTTGATCAAAGAGACATCAGAATTATCGTTGCTGAAGGCGATTTACTACAGACTGAGAGGACTAACAATGGGATTGTATTCAATGTGGTAAGGAGAGGAGACTTAACTCCATCAAACAGGAGTCTTGATTCAGAAAACAACAGTTGTTTGCATGATCCAGTAGCAGAATACGTGCAACTCGAAAATCCTGAGAAGGATATGGATATAAGTTCAGCATCAGAAGATGGAGAAACAGAAAATGCAGTACTAGATGAAGTAACAAAAAATCAGATCATATAAGATATGACATGTTGTGTAAAGAATCCTTATACTATCAGTGCAGTTTAACCGGTTATAATCGGTTATTACTCTATTTTTATCAGGTTATCATATCAAGTCTCATATGAAGTGTTATCTGTTGTTGTAGGTCAACTTAACCTGATAACGTAATAGTTCTTTCCACATGGTCTAACTCATAAAGCTTTTTCTAACAACTACTTTGACATTTTTTTTTATTTTTTTGGGAATAATGTAGTTGAATTTGTGGTTGTTTTTTTAGGGTATTATGTTGACATATATGCTTGTGGATGTTAGAACTAGACAATGTATTTAAAGCTATGAGAAGCTATATAGTCCACTTATTGTGATGTTATGCATATACTTTCTCATTGGAAAAGTGGTTTGGCTAGTGCTGTTTTTGGAAGTAATTGCATGTGTTTATTGTCTGCCATTCAATGGTTTGTGACTACTCTTTAAATCCTGGCAAAAAGAATTTTAAAACTAATGCATATTTTCGAAGATTCAATACGGGCATAATAATATTTTGAAGAGTCTAAGTAACATTAAAGAACATCGATATGGACTTGTTATATATATATATATATAAAAAGTAAAGTAACTAAACAAAATCATAGTAACTATGTTATATAAAGATGATTGCACATATTAGAGTTCTAGAAATGCCAAAAAGTTGGGAAGTATTATATTTTAAAATTAGTTACTTTCTTCTATTCACATTTTAAAGGGTTATGTTCACTCATTTCCTCATTTAAGAAAAGATATTAGAAATTCTTTTGGTATGTGGCTTTTAAATTCTGGTCCACAATTGATTTAAAATTTTGAATCGATCTTTGAATATAGACTTACGACTCTTGACTTGGTTACAAATTTGATACATATTTTGTATCCAAAGTGAGAAAAGAGAGAATTTATTGTTAAAAAGGTAAAATTTTCAATACTTGGTGCATCCAAAATGGACTAGCTAATTAACAAGCAATTTCAAGAAAAGTTGAATTTCAATAAAAGGCAAGGCAAAAAATTATGATATAATAATTAAGAGAGAAAATCCAACATCCTCAGCACACAAAATAGGAATCTCCACATAAAAATTGTATAATTTTCTTACTAATGTCTTATAAACATAATATATAGTACTACTTAATTAATCAACATGGGTTCTTGTGGGGCATTTGGCCTTCTAGATATCCATGGACTTTTGATTGGAATGTTAACAAAGAATACTATTGTAAGCTACAATAATGATGTAAAATTGTTCCTATCATAATCGCCGAGTTAGAATTTTCATTAAAAGATAAATAATTTGAATCAAAGTTAGACTGTAGTTATTCTTTAATCGTTAAATAAAGAGTTCACCATCAAGCTAGGAAGACGATAAATGGACGGATTTATTAATTGAGTCTCTACGTAACCTAAGTTATTCCAATTCACTTAAATTTGGGTGTGTTACACATTTGTGAGTCAAAATTGACACATCTAGTCAAAGCACAGTTTTCTATTTTAATAAATTACTCTAGTTACTTATGAACGTTAGTTACGGAATTTTCGATAAAATAAAACTGCAAAATCCAATTATCCACATTAAAAAGCATTCACTTCTGAACAAATTAAATACAATTTCAAGTAAATTTCTTAATTGCAAGTAACAATGGTCCCGTTTGTTAAGTGTATAATACTAATGCACAAAGTATCTCACGTTCATGCAGAATTTAGAAAAAAATTATACCTCAAAAAATGTAATGTAAATCATATACGTTAATCCAATTATTAATAATTATTTTCACGGTTCTAAGAGATAATGCTCAAAGCTTCCCTTTGTGTCTCCGTTCATTGTACTATTGTTTTAAAAAATGAAATTATATTATGAAAGCTAGAAAAAGGTAGAAATATCTTTTTTTAATTGTAATGAATTTATATTTTCAAGTTCAATTTAGGACCACATAATTATTTTATTAGAGAAAGATACACTTTGTATATCACGTTAATATATAGTTCCAAAATTTCGACATGCGGTAGACAGTGAGCTAAAGCCTTTTTCTCTGTGTGCCAATTATATCTGTTGGCCAAAAGTTAACAGACGAAAAAAAAATTAAATAAATAAATGAAGTTGCATGTGATAGCAGAACTTGGACTATTTTTTTATTTAATCTTTCACATGCACTCTTCTTTTCCAAAATTAAATAATAAAAATCTAGTAAATAAACTCAAAAGGGATTAGTGAACACTTAATCTAGATATAAAAAGATTGTGGTTTGTTGATTATCTTAATTATATAACTATAATGTAGAGATTAAGAAGTTGGTGCAATGTACCTAGAAGAAAAGTTTATGAAATTCATATTTGATAAGACCATTTTTCATGTAGGATAAAATCTCCATATATTACTTTTTTCGAATCAAGAATATATTAGGTATGTTGGTTTTATATATTGTGTTTCTTTTATGTAACTCACAATTTAGATTGATCAAAAGTTATAGCAACTCTTCTCTTTTCCTTTACAATTTAAATTATATGGTGTGTCAGGATCATTAACCATGAATATTTGCATCAAATAAACGTACTAGAGGATAAAATAGTTCATATCAAAAAGTTTTTAAATTCTCATAATTTAAATTTTAAATTTATATTCAAAGATATAAATAATTGAATTATCTAATCTCATCAACATCAGAAACATGAAACTAGAATTCACTCTTAATTTTTAATGAAATTCTAATTTGGAGATACTATACTCCATAATCAAGCATTGAGGGTTAAGTTTGGATTTTTCTATCATCAAATAAGTTTTGAATTTCGAATAAATTGCTTGTGATAAGTCAAATGAAAGTGAAAATGACATCAAATTATAATGTCTTTTATATCTAAAATGATCTAGACAAAAGGTCACAATCCCTCAAATATGAGCTAATCCCAAAACTCCATCTTGAAAAATAAATAAAATACAAGTGCTAAATTTAGACTTTTTTCTAACCATGTACACATTAGAGTACTCATCCAATTCACATTGAGTTTCTTTGATGGAAAATAAATAATACACAAATAATTTTTGAATTTTCTCCTAAAATATAATAGAAAAACCAACATATATAATTAAAATAAACGAAAGTAAATGTTCGCAAATATTGTGGTGGTATATGACAAATACTTCTTCATTTAGACATCTAAAATTCAAGCTTTACTAGATATAAAAATTATCTTTATTAGAAAAAAACTTTTTATCCCTAATATAAAATTTTCCTACGCATATCAAGATAAAAAGATGAAAAAAAAAACAAAACAAAAAACATAAATGGAATAGACTAAAGAAAATAATCACACCAACTATATATATAGTGGAGTTTGGTAAACACCTATTCATTCTTTAATTAATCAGAGGTTTTGATTGAAGCTTTACTGGATACAAAATCGCCTTCTCAAAACCTATCTCACCTTCTCACCAATAACATATATAAGATAACTCTGTGCTATAACAAAAATAGGAAGAATCGAAGAATCACCTAATATTTTTTATCTCCACTGAATTTTGAATCTAAAATCTCAAAATTCTCAAACGCTTCATTTAACCACTAGATTTTTTCATCATGAACTCATATTTAACTAAGCTTTAATACGACTATAGGACATCGGATCGAATGACGGGTAACTAAAGGAACCAAATAAATAGAGCCTTATTTTCTCTTATCATTCACTCTAGGAAATTTCCTGGAAGCTCACTATGGCTTGCTACTTCCTTCTCCCATTTAACCTCCTCTCCTTCCTCTCTCCTTCTTCACCATTCTCTCTTCTCTTCCTTTTTACTCTCCAAATTCATCACCATGAAGCTCATCACCAATCTCCCCAAAAAGCTCTTCAAATCCAAAAAAAAACGATCCATTTCCAGATCCGAAAACCCCTCATTCGGTTCCGTAACCACCTCTTCCTCCTCCTCCGGGTCCGTAACCACTCCGACCAGTGTACTACCCAGTACTACTACTCAATGGCCGTCTGAAATCCCCGCCGAAGTTTACTCCGAACTTGTACAAGTCTTTCAAATGATCGACGGAGACGGCGACGGGAAGATACATAAGGAGGAACTCTCGGCGATTTTGACTCGAGTTGGATCGGATCCTCCAACCGAGGAGGAACTAGTACAATTGCTTAATGAAGTAGATGTAAACGGAGATGGATGTATTAGTTTACAGGAATTCGGAGCTATAAGCTCGGCGTTCGGTCCTCCGTCGTGTGATTCCGAGATGAGAGATACGTTTGAGTTTTTCGACGCCAATCACGACGGGAAGATCACGGCGGAGGAGCTGTTTAACGTGTTTAGAACGATAGGAGATGGGCGGTGCACGTTAGAGGAGTGCCGGCGTATGATAAGAGGTGTGGATAAAAATGGAGATGGATTCGTATGCTTCGAGGACTTTAGTCTTATGATGGAACAGCAGAGATGAATCATTTGATCAAAATCTTTGCTTGTGATTCCTGAAAAAATAAGTCCTTTTATTTTATTTTTTGGGTAAAAAAATGATGTGATTATTCAATAATTTGGATTAATTAGAAGAATGATCATGCCAATATTGTGTATAAAAGATTTATGGACCCCGTTTAATGAAATGGGACATAATATATATATGGACTCAGATTCTAATTAATTTCAGTGTAGTGTTTTCATTATTTTGTATTGAGTTAGTATTTTTATCAATAAGATTCAAAATATAAATGAAGAAGTAAAACTACGAAGTAATTAAAAGAATTTCAATCATACAATTGAAGATAAAGCATGCCGCTTATAGATTTAATTTTTAAAAACTTAAAGCTTCTATTTTTGGATTCACGATTTGCTATGTAAATTGAGACATAGAGCGTAATTGTTTTTAATTATATTAATGTGGGAGGGAGTCGTCTTTGTTAGGAAGTGTTTTACCTCCAAATTTCAACGTAGGACTTCTCAGCTTGAATTCAAATTTGGTCGGACTCCAATATAAATTTCGAACACAGAATAAGAATTCAAAAAGAAAAACTTAATAAATAATACTTTATATTTATTAATTTTTCTTCATTGCACGTGAAAAAAGCTAAAGCAATACTTACTATTTATTTTGAGACGAAAAAAAGTATTTTAACTTTAGTACAATTCCAAAACACTTGTAAATTTGTCGTGTGCCATAAAATCCATCTTAGAGGCGTATGGTGGAGGCGTCATCGGGTTCACGTGAACTCATGATTCTCTCCCAAAATTATATATAACAATGTTATATTTTTTTTACTTTTTTGTTAAATATAAATGTGTGATCCCACACTTGAAGTATCATAGAATGCGATGATGATTGAGTGCACCACTTAATGAGGTTAGAAATTTGACTTTTATATCTATCTTGTTTTATTTTTCATTCTAAAATTTGGTAACATCTCTCTAAGTGGTTATTGATAGCACTTTTGACGTTTTAATTTATTAAGCATTTCAATTTTGGAACTATAATTTAAAATTTTAACTATTTTCAATTATAAGAACATAAATGTCAAACCGATTAGATCCATATTTTCAGCATCCATCATCTCGAAATCCTAAATACGACTCTGACCATAATACTATTTTCTCTGTTCATACAACCAATAGAAAATTCAATACACTAATTAATTGTAGTTACAAATTGACATCTAACCTACCAATGTCCTTTTTCTCTAAATCGACAATAAAGTAATGTGGAAAATTTTCCATTGTGTTCTATTCTTAAACTTCCTCGAAATTTCTCAATGCAAATGGCAACCAAAAACGATAGCTTTTCATTTGTATTTATTTTTTCATATAATTTAGGTAGATCGCCCAACCTATTCCTCACGTACGTTAGGTAGAGCGAAACCGAATGGGAGCAAAAGGTTTCATCTGAATTTTCGTTGATTATATCAATCAATAATTCCATGATCTAAGAATATTTATATTACTCCATTCATTTTGTGTGAATGTTCGATCGATTGTGAAAATCATAAAAAAAAGTTGATTATTTGGTATTGTGAAGTAATAGTTAACTTTAAATGATCTTTTAGTTTAGGAGAGAATTCGCAAAATTCAATTTTCGTCGAGAAATAAATTGATTTTCCCCTTTGTTTCGATATGAAAATGTAAAAAGATATATATTAGTATATTACTATGAATAATTTGATTAAAAATTAGACATTTCATACTCTCGGAGAGTGTTTTTCGTGCTTTTGAATTTTGTTTTTAGACATTTCATACTTTTGGAGAGTGTTTTTTGGTACTATGTTACTGACATATATATATATATTGTATTGTTTTATTTTTATAAGCAACTATTTCAGATTAATTTTTTTTCTTTTCAACTATAAACAACTATAAAACAAATTACTTTTCTTTTCAATTAATTCTTCCACTATATTTTTTTCTTCTTCTTGTGGGCTGAAAGTTGGCATTTAGCCAGAAATCTTCCAATTAAAAATAGTCACATCCACTTGAAATAGTAGTAAACAAGTATGTATATATTCCCATAATGGATTTATGGAAAAGTTTGGTCGAATAACAACTAATAAGAGTTTTGGCGTAATGATAAGAATTATCAATTATGTGACTAGTAAAACACGTGTTCAAACTATTGAAGTTTTGTAAAATAGAATTCTATAAAATACTATTAAACATGATATTCTTTTTAGAAAGGATAAATCTAAAGTACTCGTTATAATATTGAACAAATAGATATAACTATCATAAGACAAACATTTTAACCAAACCAATATAGATATAAATCTTAAGAGTCTTGTAAACGAATCTACGTAAATAAATTTTATCCCTTATCTCTATAAGATCGTAGATTCTGATACAAAATTAAAATACACAAAATTTCAAGTTTCATCTTCCACGAAACTTCTTGGAAAGTTGGTATATCAATATATACATTATTGGACCAAAAAAAAGACAGAAAAGATGTGGCCCTTTGGGACTTTTCTTCAACTTATCACTTCAAACTAAATAGAGAATGAACCGACGAGGATGGTGGTGGAACGACAAGTATTTGTTATTATTAATCAGAGTTCTCAAGTTCGAGTTCCTCTTAATATGTAATTGTTTTTATTAGAAAGTGTTTTACCTTTTAATATAAGATTTTCCGTTGTGAGTTCAAATTCAATCGGATATCAATATAAGTTCAAACATCGACAATATAAAAATCAAATACAGGAAGGGACTAGAGAGTCGAGAGTACTATACCGAGATTTGAAAAATCGATAGTCGAAAATCGAAATGCTAGTCATATTGCTCATTTAATGAAAACTCGTGGAGTAAAGCACCCTTATCTATGACCTAATTTCACTAGACATAAGTTTAGAAAACGATTGTCTTAATCGGCATAAGTTTTATAGTAATAGTAATTAAGTAATTATGTCTTTTACGACATAACTTAAGAATTCTGAAACTGAAGTTTTACCTCTCTCAACATAAGCTATGTATGAACTAAATTATGTCTTTTACAACATACCTTGTGGTCTGTGGGTTCTAAATTGAACTTTTGCCTCTATCGACACAAGTTCTAGAGGATCTAAGCGGCATAAGTGTTATATTATGCTACAAACATATGAACTAATCCAAAACAAAAATTGATTGTTATTTCGATGTCAAGAGTATTTTCAACCACTTTTTTTTAAAAAAAAAACTTAAAATGCCGAAGGAAAAAAATAAAATGACATCCCCAAAATGAGCCATTTGTGCAAATGGTCCTTATAAAATCACCAAAGAATATTCTTTGAGTTGATTTGGTTATATATTAAAGGTTAAAAATTAAAAAAAAATCAACTTAAGCAAAATACTTCGGCCCAAACCTCATTTAGCCCATCTTCATCTTAGTAACGGGTCAAAAAAGGCCCAAATCCTAAAACCCTGCAATTGTACCAAACCCTTAATCTTCTTCTTCTTCTTCCTGTAGATTTGCTTTTTGCTGTCTGTGAAGAAAGGTGAAATTTTTTGAAGAATTTTCGTTGTTGTTGCTTTCAGTGAATTAATCAGTTGTAAAATGTCGTCGTTCAAGAATGCAATTTCTAGACGAGCTCATAAGGAGCGAGCTCAGCCGTAAGTGATTCTGTAATTGACTTCACATATTATACTGATTGTATGTGTTTTTGATTTGGTTTAATCTTGTTGTAAATTTTTTTATCAGACAAGCAAGGAAAAAATTCGGGTTGCTTGAGAAACACAAAGATTATGTGGTACGGGCGACAGCATTCCACAAAAAGGAGCAGGCTTTACAGGTAAACTTTAGCTTTTTTTGTTTTGTTTTGTTGTTCTACGAGGAATTGAAAGGTTTACAAGTTAGAAGAAAACGTAGATACGGAATTAGTTGAATTCAGCTTAAAGAAGAGAACATGACTTTAGATAGGAAGGTTTGGAGGTGGAGAATAGGGTAGCATGGTAGTAGGCAGTCGTGTGTTCGAGTACTTTTATGAGGAAGAGGCACGGAGCTAGTCTCATCTTTCTCTTTTTTTAGTAATCTTAACTAGTATTCACATAGTATCCGATTCTTCATTATTATTATTTTGAATTCTATATGGTGTCGTTATTATCTTGTCTATCCTGTTTCTATTGCACCTCTTTTGAGCCAAGTGTCTTATCAGAAAAAGCCTATCTATCCCACAAAGGTAGGGTAAAGTCCTGTGTACATCCTACCTTCCCAGACCATACAAGCGGGATTATGCTGGGTATGTTGTTGTTGCTGCTAAAGCTTGATATGTGGTCGAGACATGAATAAGTTTAGCGCTGTGTGATATTTGCTGCAAGGCCCAAATTTTTTTCCACTTGGTAAAAGAATGAAAGATTGGAAAAAGGAAAGAAGGTCAGCTTCCCACAATGGGGCTTTTACAGTTCATTTGTATTAAAAAATTGAAACCCTTGAGCCCCCGGATGAGCTCAATTGGCAAAGGTTGAGGAACTTGTTCTTTGGTCACATGTTCAAGAACTAAGTTGAGTATTTAAGTGGAGAAGGGTTGAAGGGTGGGTCCATCATCCCCAGTTTCGAAGGCTGCAGTTGGCTGATTTCTCGTTCTTAAAAAAAGATCAAAACCCTTGATTGTGTTTTGTTAGTAGTCCTTTTGAAGGGATTCCTACATATTCTTTTGGTTTTTTATTTGGTGGGACCTTTATCTTTGCCCTGAATGATCATTTACATTTTATATGATTGGATATGTGAGTGATATTTGTTATTTGCCTCACAGAAACTCAAGGAAAAAGCAGCATTTCGAAATCCAGATGAGTTCTACTTCAAGATGGTTAAAACAAAAACTGTTGATGGAGTGCACAAATTGGAGTAAGATATGAATATTCTATCTTTTGGTTAAGCTGATTTCTTCCTCAGTCGTGATTGACCTGACTTGTTGGACACTGTTCCTTGTTTCCAGGAGCCAAGCAAATAAATACACTCCAGAGGAACTCATGTTAATGAAGACTCAGGATATAGGCTATATTTTACAGAAAGTTCAGAGTGAGAAAAAGGTTTACTGTTGTTTATTGTGGTTCACGTTCTAATGACTTTCTTTTCTTTCTCTCTTTGTTGATCCCTAAAATTGAGAAGTTTCTTCAGCTTCTTTCTTGTCGATAACTCTTATTGTATTGGTCATCCAAAAATAACTCTTATTGTATGCAGAAAATCGAGAAGTTAACCGCCATGCTGCACTCGCTTGATAATCAGCCATCAAACAAACGTGTCTACTATGCCGAAGACAGGTTAGAAATACCTCTTTAATTCTTTATCCATTGTTACACATTCAGCATACAGGATTGAAATAACTTTCTTGTGTTTACGTGTGTACACTGTCAAATTACAGTCACGTTTGGAAACATCTATTTGAATGTAATTTACCTGAAAATTCTCGTTCATTTTTTAATTTTCTTCATGGGCTGATATATCATTCAACTTCAGAAAATAGTTCACTGTTACCGTACAACTAAAGCCTCATTTGGAGTCCTCTACTTGATGGTAATTCATTGGCCTGACATATTGCATCCAATATTTAGCTTTCTTCATGAGCTGAAACCTCATCACTTGATCTCGGTTGACTTTTACCATATGACTGAACCAGAAGGATCAACGATTCCCTCCTTTATGGTATATCATTATCTCGAATGGATATCCAAGCTTTGTTCACAAATTATCTCCAAATATTACCTAACTCTAATTCCGTTGGTCCTAATAAAATAACCAAGCAGGTAGCGTCCTGATTAAATTTAGTGCCACTCATGACTGAACCTCTCAGGAGACTGAATTGTTGAAATTAACTGATGTTGGGCTCTTTGGAAAGAAATAAAAAATAAAACACTGAATCATTGAAACTGTGCAAGTATCTCAGTGCAAGCTTGAATTCTGATGTGGGATTTCAGCCTCTTGGGACTTGTCTTTCTCAGTATCTTTTCCTGTTTCCTGTTTTTAGATTTGTTTGTTTAGGCCTCAAACAATCATGCAATGCCATTTTCTTTTATCATTTTTTTGGTTCTCTCTCCTCTATATCCCACATGTTTGAGAAGAGGATGACATGATTCTATATAAGGATTCCGAAGATCTTTATTTAAATCTATTATAATCATTTTGGACAGCAAGCAAATGAAATTCCTTGTGTTGCAGTGCCACCCAAATATCACTTTGAATTTTCTGTTTTTTGTTAAGATCTTTTTCTGTGTTGCAGTGCCATATTCAAATTTCTTGCTTTCTATGTTTTGTCAGGGAGGAAGCAGAAGAGCTAGCGTCTAAAGTTTCAGAACATAGTAATCTTGCTGCTTCGGGGAACTTGCCTAGCAGTATTAGAAGGTAATTACAGGCTTTTCTTATTTATGTTGTACAACAGATTATATCATGTTTTGAATTTGAATTTGATCTAACCGTTTAGCAATATATTTAAAATCTGTCAAGCATATCCCTCACGAGATATGTCAACATTATCATTATTATACCAACAAGGGTTGTGGTGGAGTAGTAAGTACTCCTTCATCCTTAACCAAGAGGTCTCGGGTTCGAGCCCCCTTGGGTACGGAGTCGCCTTTGTTAGGGAGCGCTTTACCCCCCAATGTGGGACTTCCCGGCGCGAATCCGGATTTAATCGGGCTCCAATGTGGGTACCGGACACCGGGTGGGAAACCAAAAAAAAAAAAACATTATCATTATTATGATGATTTTGACACTGGATCTTAGTTCCTTATAAGAGATAAACTAATCATCTAGTCTGTGATTAGAGATATATGGTTCCATGGGTCTTCTGTCTAGTGGTGAGAGTGCGATGTGTTAAGTGGATAAGGGTAAAGGGGCAAAGCCCATATCCACAGAGTTTCAGAACATTTACAGGCTGACTCTCGTGGATTCTCAGTTATCAATAATAAAAAAGTAAAAAGAAGAATACATCAATTGCGTTCCAAACTTACTTTTCTTTTTATCCATATAGCTGATAAATATTTTGAAATTGTTGGTCCTTTTATTCAAAAACTGGTCTGCTACATTTTATTGAATCAGGTTCCAATACCTTATTTTTCTGTTAAATATTGGAGGCATTTATTTCCTGAAGCTGAACGTAGTTTCTTCCTTATCCGATCCTTTCCTTCACTTCAACCCCAACCGAGCACTTTGTAACTGCTGAAAGGAAGGAGGGAATGCAATTAAAAGAAACAGTATCCACTGTGGATATGCCTGAAAAAGAACCTTAATCCGTTCAGACTTCAGTTTACTTGATGTTTTAAGTGTTCTCGTATTGAAGCTTCTGCAAATCGTTCTTCAAAATCTGCTATTACAAATGCCTTAAACACTTTGCGCAGAAGTGTGAGATCCAATTTGGTTATGGGAATTGCATTAATCCTTTATTTTATTTCTTTTTGCTGGGTGGTGGCCGATTTGTGCACTTTCGTATATGTGTACTAATTTTCCTTTGGTTTCATAGCAAAGTTTGTCAACTTTTTCATTATTGGAATCTCCTGCGCAGGAAGACAGCTACATCTTACAGAGAGTTGGAAGCAAGAAAGAGCAGAGTGAGAGATTTAGAGAAAGTATACATGGATATGGCAATGCAGAAAGAACTACAGGTATATTTAAGGTTATATCTTTTCCGTATTCAAGGATTGTAAACGGTGATCTTACAATAATTCCTTTTATGTTAACCAGAAATCAGGAAGGAAACGCAAACTTCGTGAAGAAGAGCTTGTTAACCCAACAACCAAACCTGTCTACAAGTGGAGACAAGAACGTAAACGATGACAATTTCTATGTTATAATACAAACACGGCTAAGTTTTTTGGATGGTCATATCAAGAACTCAGGTGAAAGTTGGTAGAACAGCTGCCTAGTTGGCTTCATCACATATTGAAGCTCTACAATATTTCGAGTTGCTTTTGTCGGGGTAAAATCTTAGAATGGAACTCATGCATCATTCCCTTTGAGGAATCAGAAGTGGATGGCTGTTTTTATCATGAACCATATTGTTGAACATGTTAAAAATTTCTATAGAATGTTAAAAGATTATTTGCAATTCCAGCTGATGCTTAAGAGGCTCTGGATGTGTTGTGTACTGACAATCAATTGTTAGAATGGAAAACATTTAAACAGTGAAACAATGACTATTTAAGTTTCTTGTTTTGTGTACAAACAGAATTCAGTTGCTCACAACTCTCTTGCTACTGTTTAAAGTCACCATTCACACGTAAGTACAATCTATGCCTTCTTAGATGGCGAAATTTCAATGATAATACATTTCTACGACTATAAGAGTTCTCCAACTTAACATCTGAAACTTCTTGCAAGATAAAATATGAATTCAGTGCGAGCAGAAGAATCTCATCTCATTTCAGTAGTTTAGCAGCAACATGTTCTGCAATAGCCATACTGGAAGTCAAGCCTGGTGATTCAATCCCAAACAGGTTAACTAAACCACATATACCGTGAACGTCCTCTCCCTGCAATATACGTGTTTTAGAGACTGTCAGTCACATTCCTGTCTGATAAGTTCGGGAAAAAGACCCGATCAGACTACTTTCTATAACTTGGTCACTGGGAAAACAACTGAACCGTCAATGTTCTGTCGGTTGAACCAGCTGTGCTTAATTTTAGCGAACTTAAAAAATTGCATATGATCATAGTAGTGTAATCAGTAATGCATGAATGAAAAAGATCGACTACTGAGCTAAACGCAGAATAAGTTCGATATTACCTGAACTACAAAATCGGTAGGACCCTCTTCCGGACCAGAAAGCTTTGGTCTGATGCCTGCATAACCTGGCTCCAAAGATCCATCCTTCAGACCAGGGTAGTATTTTCTTATCGCTGGGTAGAATTGATTTGCACGGTCTTCACGCACAGAGTAATCAAACCTAGAATATCATAAGCAAATCATCGGAGATTAGAATTCTTTTGCTCCTGTTAGTTTCATAATGCACGAAGAGTAACCATTTCCAGCATTAAGGATATTTTTTTTTACTGTTCTGCAATTCTGTTTTCCATTTTAAGTGTAAAGAATGTAGCAGGCTGAAGTACTCAAAAGAGAACATGCTTTCCAACCTTTAATATGCAAAAATTTACATTATCAATGAGAACTTACATGTTGAGGAAGCTCGGAATATCATCAATTCCTTTAATCCATTCGACATCAGGACCAAACTTAACTTGGCCATTCAAATCCAAGGTAACATGCACTCCAAGGCCACCAACCTCAGGTATAGGATAAATCAAATGCTTGAAAGGGGATTTAGTGTTTGAAAGTGTGAAGTAGCAACCACGAGCATAATGAGAAGCAGGTATAATGCCGTCAGGTAGACCTTTCATTCGTTTTGCAATGGCTGGAGCACTTAAGCCTGCAGAATTCACTACAAGCTTTGGAGATAGAATAAGTTCAGAGTCCAATTCAGACCTCCCATTCCAGTTTGCAGTCGCATTACTCCCAGAAACATGAATTTGAATTTTATTTCCTTCAATATGACCACCAATAACAGCAGTATTGTAACAGAAAGTCGTCCCATGACTTTCAGCTTCACCCTAAACCCATGGTATGGTCATAGTCCTGTCAATATTACATCAATGATTCTAAAAAGGTAAACAAATAATGATAAATCGAGATCTTCTAAGTAGAGAGAATTTTTTCTCCGAAGTTCTAAAGAATAAGCTCTTTGGATGGAGATAAGCAAGCAGTCAATATCACATAATATATTTGGAGATTGAATGATGAGAAGCATTACCACCAATGATAGCATCAAGGAATGACTATCCACTATTCCCGAGGAAGGCGACCATAAAGCTTTAACACATTGCAATTCGGGCTCCAGTGTAGTAGCTTCATATCCCTCCATCATTCTCAGACCCTCAACCCCATTTTGAACTCCTCGAGTCATGAGAGCGCTCAATCTTGGAACCTGTGATAATCCAGTAGCAACTATTAGCTTGCCTATCTGCTTGTGTGGAATTTCGTGGTCTTTGCAATACTTGTAGAGCAATTCTTTCCCTCTAACACAGAAAGATGCCTGCAAAAATATTTGGAAGTTAAAGCTCATGTGTGGGAGCTCCTTGCAGTAAAACTGCTTATGATAGTTTTTGAAACTTCACAACTATGATATTCGACATCCCAATAATGACACTTACTCCTTTATAATTTCAAGAAAAGAGATCCATGCATGTAAGATTAGAGTTTGCATTGAACTGAGAAAAGATAAGATAAGAATGACTATTGCCAAGCCAGCTACCACTAATTTGCATAGTTTTGTACATTTAATATCGCTAGAGCATATGCAGCTGATTTGCATAGTATTGTAAATCATGGTTTTTGAAATTGAATCCAGGGTGAACTTTAGCACTGAACTTGTAGTCATGATATTCAACAATTAGATTGTGCTTGAACTCGACTTGAAATTCTAACATCAGGTAAATGTACTCTAATCAAGCTAAGATAACAAGTTTCTCCATGTTGCATCCAATCGTATTCCCAGTTAGTTAGACACTCAACTTTCACCACTAAAGCTTAAGAGATACCTCTTATTTCTCCTCTTCGAAATAGCAGGAAATACTAACTTGATTATTAACTGTATAAAAATTCAAAGTTCCCATTCATGCTTACTCAGTAACTATAGAAGCAACATTAAAGACATAGACAAGAAACCTGACTGATTAGCAGAATCAAATTCAAACTTTCAGTTCAATCTTAATTGGAAATGTTCTGACCTCTAAAACAAGATTACAGTAGAGAATACGAGAAACTAGATTGATTAACAGTATCAAAAACCAAACTTTCACCCCACAAGCTAGTTGATCATTTTGTAAGTTGGAGTGTTCAACTGGCACAATGGACACAAGCTAAGGTAACTAAACACTTCAACTCGTCCTCACTATGTCTCATGGAAACCCAATGCTAACGCGACACATAAATTATGAAGGTATCCATATGATCATTTTGTAAGTTGAAACCTTACTGGCACAATGGAGACAAGCTGAGGTAACTAAACACTTCAACTCATCCTCCCTCTGTCTCGGGAACACCCGATGCTAGCATGACACAGAACTTTCGGAGGTATCTAGATGATCATTTTATAAGTTCTAGTGTTCAACTAACACAATGGAAACAAGTTGAGCTGTCTAAGGTGATTACTTAGCAAGCAGAACTCAAGTTGAAGTGTCTGTTTACATATCATGCCTAAAAACAAAATCCAGACTTCCAGTAACACTTAAATCACAAATCTTTATCAGCTAAAAGGGAAAACTCAACCAATACTACCCCAAGATTCGATTTTTAACTAAATCCTTAACTGGGTATGCCTAAAAAACAACAAGATTCAAGGTAGAACTTAGAAAAAATGAAAACAAGAAAGAACCTTGAGAGAATTAGTAGGGTAATAGATGCCAGCATGAATAACTTCACTATTACGAGAACTTGTACCAGTTCCAAAAATTGGGGCAGAATCCAAAACCAAAACTTGTCTACCATGATTTACACTAAGCTCTTTAGCTACTGCAATGCCCACTATACCTGCTCCAATCACCAAACAATCAACTTTCTCTCTTGGAATTGATTCCAAAATTGACGATGATGAAAATTGGGGTTTTCTGGGATTACTGACATTCTTGAATTTTTGGAATATTGTTTTTGCGATTGAGTTTCTGGGTTTCATCATCTAGGGAAAAAAAAATGGATCTCGGATCGATCTGCGATGATAAATATACTAAAGCTGATGATGCTCAAGTTTGATATGGGTTGAACCATAAGTATCTACATAATCAGTCAAAGGTGCACTAAAGTTGATAGTGCTCGAGTTTGAGAAGTGTCTAATCATAAGTATCTATTATAATTGATTAAAAAATTATTTTCATAATTTAAACTCGCGATATTAATCACATGACAATGATTTTATCAGTTACGTCAAGATTTCTCGATAAAATCTTTGAGGCAATTGTCTGTTAGAGGAAAATATTTATGTTACGATAATTTAATATAAAATATTACAAATAACAATAAAAAGTAATTGTGTAGCTTCACAAGAATTTATTAAAATGTGAAGTGTACCATAGAAAAACGGTTTTCAATAGCATTATAAACTCCATTTGCCCCTAATTACTTGTCTATTTTACTTTTTAGTTGTCACTAATTACTTATCAAATGGACAAATCAAGAAATGACAATTTTTTAACCTATTATACCCTCAATTAATTATTTTAAAAAATGTAGCAGTTCTTGAAAATCTTAAGTTTTTAATTCATTAACTTCATAATTAATAAGAGTAAAATGGTAAATTCACTATGTCAATAATTATTTTCTTAACATGTGTGTCAATTCAAAGTGGACAAGTAATTAAGAACAGAGGGAGTATATTTTAAGTACTAATTACTAAGCTATGTAACATAGTATTTTATGTTAGACAGTGTAATCTTATAAGTTTTTTCAAAATCGTTCATCTCTCTTATTATATTAGTAGAATTTGTAGTTGAGATTAACCATAAATTAAGAAATTTTTTATAATTGCGGGTTCGATAATTACTACATATTTATTTACCCTAAATTCTAATTATGGATAAGTTGCGTACAAAATATAGGATGAAGTTTTATGTAAAGAAATACTATTTGTCAACGATATTATTCTAATTGACAAAACAAACAACAGTATCAATAAAAAACTTGAATTTTAGAGAAAAATTATAGTGACCAAGAAGTTTAGGTTAAGTTAAAGTAAAACTGAGTATATATCAAAAAATTTATAAATGTCTTTGATTATAAAGGTTTTGTATATGTATAACTCTGTTAATATACAAATGTGTTGATTTGTATGTATATATATATATATATTATTTCTGCTTCTATGTTTTACTTGAAAAAATTTCAAAATTTATTGCATCATAATTGAGTCATTTTGATGCTTGAATTCAAACTCTTCAATATATTTAATTTCTTCATTCACTCAAGATTTAACAACATATATTTCAATATCTTAGAATGCTTGAGTTAGACCCAACGAAAATCATAGTGGATCATCAACAAATTTGACACGTAATGATATACCTCTAGTAATCCAAGTTCCTTCATCCATTTTTTCAGAAAAATCTGAAATTTGAAGTCTAGGAAAAGATTTTTGAGAAAAAAAAAAGACAAGCATAAATCATATACAAACGAAAAACAAAAAAAAAGAGTTGAAACACGTTTTAGACGATTACCTTGAATTGTGACGCCACAATTATGAGAAAGAAAGTAGATTTCGAAATTCAAAATCAATGTGTATGAGTGATTTTAGGATAGAATTAGAGAATGGAGAGAAGAGACATAAAATGAGATGTAACTATTATGAGGGAGAAAGTAGATTTCGAAATTCAAAAATCAATATGTATAAGTGATTTTAGGAGAGAATTAAAGGATGGAGAGAGGAGAGATAAAATCAGATTGTATAAATGAGTATAAAAATAAGGGAACGACTCTTTTTCTTTATGTATACAATTCGTTGTGGGTTCCTGTTACACCCATAAATTTCTAAGTTAAAACGTGAACTATTCTTCATTTACGTATAAGGTCGTATCGTGTGATTATTAAATTATGCTTAGGTATTCAATTCTTTAATGTGAGAATAAAGTTGGAGAAGAATTAAGATCGCAAGACGGACGACTTCTTACCTGCCTCAAGAAGGCTTTTTAGTGGATTTATCAGTTCAACTGCGTTCTATACTCCGGCAAGGTATAGGGTGACTTTGGCAACGTGGGTAAGACGTTGTATCATCACAAGGCTCATAGTGATGATTGTCGGTTAGAGAAACTCCCAAGTAAAGTAAAGTGTATTTTTATATATACATTTCAGTTCAATATTTACTATTATTGCATTCCCACAATACGAGCTTAAATGATTTTTTTCATCATGATTTATACTATATTTCAATTGAGTTACTTTGAGCATTCCAATTCAGTTATTTGAGTTATTCAACCCCATTATATACTCGTACGTTCAATGTACTGATGTCATTCGACCTGCAACCGTTTCATGGTGAAGATTCAGGTACTTAGGATCATCATCAGACGATCCGTTGAGATTACATCATTCGCTTATCAGTTTTTGGTGAGATCTCTTTGCTTTCGGATGACACTAGTTTTGTGATTTGTTAGTAGCAACACTTTGAGGTGTCGTGAGTCTTTTTTTCGACACCTATCTTTATACAGTAGAGGCATCATAGATAGACAATCTTGGTCAGTCTAGTAGTATTCAATTTTAGATATTTTATTTAGAACTTAATGTCTAATACTCAATATTTTTAGGTAACTTTGAGATTTAATAAACTATTTTCAATCAATTCTTCACTTTTGATGTGTGTGTATGCTTAAGTTAGTCTTCCGCTTAGTAGTCAACCAGGATAAAAATTCTCTTGGGGACGATCAACAATGATTCTCGAGTGTCGGTCATGTCTAGGATGTATGCTTGGATCGTGACAATCTCATAATTAATAGAAAATTATATTAAAATATAACCACACATAGTAATTAGTTGAAACTATAACCTTATTGAGTAATAAACTAGTAATGTTTGTCAACTCGCCTTAAAATAAATAATATAGTAGTTTAGAACAAATTTGCAAATTGTGATTTTTATATTTGTAATATATATATATGATTGTATCTCGCAAGGTACCTATAGACATACTCCTAGTTGAATATTTGCTTAAACTTTTATACTAAAAAATATATTTACTTACATACCGAAAAAAAACTCACTTATTTTTCTATAAAATATTTTACTTTGTATCGAACACACCTTACGTAGCTACATATCTCCAAATTACAAATATTTGTGGAACGACGATAACAACAAGTACGCAATAAAGTTGTTTTCTAAAGAAACAATAATTTCCCTTATCTTTTTGTTTATATCATGAATTATTTCTTTTATATCTAAGTATGTAAATTTATGACATCATAATTGAAGACATAACTCATATTATATTTTTGTTCCATGCAAATTTAATAAAAGGGACAATTAATAGATAAAGTTTGTTATATAATTAATTGGTACATAAAATGTGATAATATCTAAATTGGTGATTTTCATGTGTTTGTTCTATTAATACTCCCTCCGTTCATTTTTACTTGTCACTTATTCCTAAAATAGATATTTATTTTTACTTGTCATTTTTGACATATCAAAGAAAGACAATAATTTTTTTTCATGTTTACCCTTAGTATTAAATACATATTTTTCAAATCATTTTTTAAGACATCATTTAATAGGGAAAAGTTTGGTAAAATACCTAATTAATAATCACTTTCTTAATAGGTGTGTCAAGTCAAAGTATGACAAGTAAAAGTGAACGGTGGGAATATTAACTTGAATTATTTGACTTAATATACAATCAAGGAATGCCAACAGAATCATAAATAGGGATAATTAAAACATATTTCTTTGTTGACCACTCTATTAAACTTATTTTATATTTAATGTAAAAATTAATATTTGACTAATTTATCTTACTGATTTGATTGGAATTAATGAGACATTACTGACAGTGGTTTTTGAATATATAAAATTGTTCACAAAATTTAGTTTTAAAGAGAGTATATCACAAAATTATAAACTGAGTGTCTAAATGAATTTCGTTGATAAGTTTGAGGGGCCATTATTATTAACCAAAAAAATTGATAAATAATTATGTTCCTTTTATTTCTTCCTAATCTTGAAAATACAAATTTATTATGAAAATCTAAGTTTATATGAAACTAGGACGATGGATTTTCTATAAATACCGAAGGCACATTTTATTATAACACACTTTGAACATCACTTCACTCAGGTTAGTTTCATTAGTGCTTAATTAACTTCAAAATCCACTCATCTATTGTGTATATATACACATTCAAATCTCTCTATAATTATTGTCTCAGAGATAACAGTTGGTAGAGAAGTTTTATTGCGACAACTAATTTTTTTTCTCATTTTTTGTCCAGTGATTAATTAGCTATAAAAATGGCAGCACCAGGTAATAATAACATGAATCGAATCCTCGGGATTTGCGCGGAGTTGGGGAATGTGAGGCATCATTTGAGTGAAATTGATCGTCAAATGCAAGATGTGAGGTTAGGAGGCACAATTGAAGAGTTGTTTTATCTGATAAGTAGATATTCTACTTACTTGCAAAGAGAATTTGAGCTTGAATATGAACTTAGGACTGATTATAACTTCGTTTATCCTAGATATTATTGATTAATTTTTATTTATCTTCCCTATATATAGGAAGATTATGTGAACTGTTATAATGGTTGATTGTTGG
>JAJOOO010003773.1:0-30787 GCA_029582685.1 Solanum piurae
GGTTATTGTTGTGAATCAATCAAGAAAAAATATTGTAATCTGCTTCAAAACTCGAGATATGAGCTCCTCCAATGTTCTCAGCTTTTTTAAATAATATTGACTCAAAATGAAGCTCGTTTATGTCGACCCAAAATCTGAAACTTGACTGAAAAAAACTCAACAATGATTGTCGATATATTCTTCAACCAGGTGTTGCTCTGGATTAGTAGCATGCTCAAGTTCATCCGATCTCCCAAAATGCACGATAAAAAAGAACACATCTATAATTTATTTAAAAGAAAAATAAAAATGATCTGCAAAACCTTTTCAATTTAAAAATCCCGTTTATATTTTGTGTTTGAGGAGAAGATTTGGTGTAGGCATTTTTTATAAGTCTTTAATTAATTAAAAGATCTTCGTTTTCGTTGTTCTTTTTCAACCTATAATTTTGAAGTTAATTTGTCAAAAAAATTGATCATAAGATAATGTTCCCACTATATAGCCTTTCCCACAAATAATTTTTCCATAAAAAATGAGGTTGATAAATGATCAAAAAATTAATTAATAATTATGAATTAATAAACGATCACAAAAGAGATTGACTATATGTATGGCTAACTCAAAAATAATATTTATGTTGTCCTGATATCTAATAGTGTGCTACTATAAAATATAATAATAATAATAATAATAATAATAATAGTAATAGTAATAATAATAATAATAATAATAATAATAAGTAGTAGTAGTTTTAACCGATGGTAACTTGAGTAAATATCTTCTATTATGTTTTTAATTGAAAAAAATAATTATTTTAGGTGAATGACCTTTTATAGTAACACCCACTTACGTATAAGAATAAATATAAAACTTTTTTTAATGGCAAAAGTGTAAATGTCATGTAACATACAAATGATAGATTAAATTACTTGATATAGTAAATAAATTATTTGGCAAGTTTTCCTTGATTTATTAGATTTCTATTTTAACTATTTCCTCTAGATAAAAAAAGGAAAAAAATAAGAAGAAGGTAATAACTATTGAGGCTTCGATCACCAACTTTTTTGTGATTCACTAACTATAATCACACAATATTTAATTGTAATATTAATTAATTATTTTAAAATATACGTATTTAAAATTATATAAAAATATTATAAATCACTAAATTTATGATTGAAAATATCTAAAAGCTTTTAAAAAAAAATTGACCCTAAATACAACGATACTTATATTCTTTAAAAGTTAAAATAATCATAATTTACTTATAAATTATTCTCATGTACTTGCAACCATTTGATAATTGTGAGAAAAAAATAATCATTTTTTTTTTAATTTTGAATTCAAAATTATTACTCTTGTTTTACATAAAGTGCAAATTATTTAAAGCTAGATCTTGAAATTCACATCTCCAAAATCTACAATATCATTGTTTGACTTATTTATTTATTATATTATGTTCTTTCTTCATTATTTATTATTTTTAACATTGACTAATAATTCAAATGGAAAATTCATAAATGTGTTACCTATTTTTCACAACATTGACTAGATTTTTCTCTTATTTAAATGTTCCATAAGACACTCTATGATTTATATGGTTTAAAATAGACAAAACATAAAAATATGGAGGATAAATAGTATGTCTTTTAAGACTAAAACATGTGTTTAAAGACTAAATATATTGTCATAATTTTGAAAAATAGAAAATTCTTCAAATAAGATAAATAATAGTCCTTTTTTGTGAATATTATTTTTAAAATATGGTTGATTTTAATGTTTAGTAAAAAAAAATTAAAAGGAAAATATCTTAAACAAGAGCTTGAATATTTTTTTCAAAAAAAAACATGGAAGGTTAATAAAGAGATGACCAGATGTGTATGGACGAGGCAGATGATATTTTCAAGTTACAAAATATAAACGTTAAATAATAAATAAATGTTAAAAAAATAATTAAAAGTTCTCTCTAAGTTGTGCTAGATAATTACCCATCACACAATTTTTATATTTAATTTATGATAAATTCCGAAAGAAAAACTTAATATGCCATCAAGTTGGACTACTAGTGTTGTCATCGTGACCAAATATGAAGAAGCAATGTAATTTAAAAAAAATATCGCGATTACAATATTTCATCTCTTTCTAAACTATAATAAATTATTGATTTAATAATTTAATTATGGTTTTGATTTTATTTTTACCGAGTCAATTTTATAATGGTTTAAATTTTTTCTTGATAACCTCATAATAGTTGAAGATAAATCTTCTAGGTTCATTATATTTTATTTCTCAAGTAATTCAAATAATACAAAATTAGTTCGTTCCTTTTATATCAAATGTTAGGGCATCTTCAACCCTACGCTCTATTTTACTCTTCAAATATAGAGTTCTTTATTTTTTCATACAATCAACTTCAACCCGATTCTCTATTTTACTCTTAAAAAAATCTTCTTCTCTCTCCTCAATATTATTATTATTTCTATTTCTATTTCATAATATAAATCCGTTCCTTCTTTTTTCAAATGAATTACCCTATATAATTTCATGTAATATAAAATTATTATTATTTTAAATTCTTTATTTAATATAAAATTATATTTTATTGTAAATTTTAAAGAACAATTACGAAAAATTAAAAAAAGAAATCAACAAGCATAACCGCAATCACAAACACAACAATTCTCTAGATCATACACTATATTTTTTCCGAATATTGTTAAATCTGAAAATGACCTACCGGATTATTAAATTATTGTTGTGATTTTAAAAATCAGTATGTTATGTATTGTATTGTTATCTTGTATTTAAATTATTATGTCATGTATTATATTTTTAAATTAAAATTTTCATTTTATCATTCAAAATTTGTGCATTTTTCATAGTGAAAATCAATAATAATATCAAATTATCTCTTAAAGTGAGGAAAATTGAATTAAAACAATATTTAAAATATTTTTAATTCCGGATGAAAGTAGTATATATCAAATAATATATTTTTTAAAATGTTGTATTATATTTAAAAAATTACGAATATTAGAAATTTAATTAATAGCCTTATATGAAAAATAATATGTTAGTTGCAAATAATAAAAATAATATTAAAATAATGAAAAACTGAAATAGAGAGGTGAATAGTAGTTCTTCAAATTTGGAGAACTACTATTCACCTCTCTATAAATAGAGAATAGAGAGTTTTTTAGAGAGTGGATAGAGACCCAATTCTCTATTTTACTCTCCAAATATAGAGAATAGATAGTAAAATAGAGTGGGGTTGGAGATGGTCTTATGCTTTAATTCTACTTGTAATTAATCTTCCTAATATTATGTAGATTATATCGTTAATACTTATTTTATGTTGAAAATATAATTAAATAATAAAAATTTGTTTTGTCTAATAGCTTAAGCTTTTAGATGAGATGGTCACACACTTCATCATGGTATCAAAGCCAGGTTCATCCCAATTTGTTGTTCACCGATGTTGGGGTTGAGTTAGGCTCAGGTGTTATGTCTTTACATTCTACACTAGTAAATCATAGAGTAAATTTTAGGTTTATCAAACATAAAAATCATATTTGTATGTTATAGCTATAGTTTGCACGCAAATTTTATGTTTGCTATGGAGCATCAAATATGTATAAAAATAGCAGGGATTTGTATAAAGTGGGCGTCTGTGTCTATGAAAGTTGTGTTTGTATATGTATATGTTCTTTATGTTTGTATATCTGCATAAAATTTAAATTTGTATACAATTGAATCGACATAAAACATTTGTATATCAAATCTCTCTATCTCTCGCTTTATACAACAGAAATTATACATTGTAATTTGTGTTTATATGAAGCGAGAAAGAGAGAAAGACAAAAGAGAACTGGTAGGGGAAGATCTATATTTGTATAATTATAAGTGTATAGGACGAATATATATATATATATATATATATATATATATTTGTATTTGTATATACAGTTTTCTCCCGCTTTATACAAACACAAATGCAATTTATACATTTGTGTTTGTATAAAGTGAGAGAGGCGAGGGAGAGTTGCGAGCGAAATCAGGGAGAGTGGCGAGCGAGATTTTTGGGGAGAGAGACAAATGACAAGTGTTTGCAACGGATTAGAATTAAATGAAACTGTGGTTATAACATTTAATTTGAATTAGTAGTTTGCTATGTTATACAATTTTTCCAAAATCATATTCAACTTAATGAAATTTGATTTTTAAACGCAAATTACCCAATAATTATTGGACCACTGTATTTAAATTCCTTTTTATCACATTGCTGATTAGTGATTTTCATTACATAATTATTTTGTGTGTAATCTTAATGGTTAACCTGATAAAGATAAATAATCGATTAACTAATAGTCAATTAATCGACATGTTACACCGTGTTTGGATGATTGTTATCCGTTGTATTGTATTGTATTATATTGTCAGTTTAAATACAATGCTTATATTTATGGTTACTTAAATTCTATTATGTCATATTGTTTAAATCAATCGCTAGTTAACGACGAAAAGACCCATTTATGTAATCAATTTGGTGTGATCGCGTCATCACTTATTTTCTTCTCATTTTGTCCTTATTTATTAGAGTATTTAATAATCACATTTCATCTTTTATCCTATCTATTCATAGTAGTTCTACTATGCACCCTACTTTTCTTGTAGGTTTATCATTCAAATTATGGATGTGTGAAATTATGCAACGATAGAGAACGATACAATCTATCCAAACATTGTATTCATTAAAACAATACAATACGATACGAAAAAAATATTTACAAGCCATGTGGGTTGACCCAAAGTGCACCCACCAAAATACGATACGACACAATATAATACAATACAATTAGTGGCGGAGCCATAATTTTCAATAGGGGTTCAAAATGTGAAGAAATAGACACACGAAGTAACCGAAAGGGTTTCAACATCTACTATATATATCTAAAAGATTATTTTAACTATGTATAAATAATATAATTTTCTGCTGAAAGGGGTTCGGATGAATTCCAAACTATAAGGTGGCTCTGCCACTGAATACATTACGATATATTATGAAACAATACGTAATAACCATTCAAATAAAGTGTTAATTGTTTTTTAACAAAACGTAGTATGTTGATACTCGATAATCAAATTGATGATCTTTAAAATCAAGTTGAACCGATCGATATACAGTTCTAGTGGGAGGTGAACATTGGACAAATAAAAATAGACGGAAAGAGGTAAATGTAAACAAAAAAGAAAAAAACATAATCCTTTCTCTTCTCGTTAAGACTTGAGAGATCCTTTTTCTTTCTCTGAAAATCATCATTCACAGATCAGCTCTCTCTCCTATCAACAATGGCGGCGGCGGGATTTTTCTCCAATACCAAATACTCCGACAGCTTAACACTCGTCGGAATTTCAATCTGCACAGCTATAGTATGTGAAGCAATTTCATATCTCCTCATATACCGCACTACTTCATACAAATCCCTCAAATCTACAATCGATAAAGCTTCAAAAAAGCTCGAGACTATGAAGACTCAGGAACCGGTTCCGTCTGTACTCACTAAGAAGTCGAAGACGAAGAAAATTGATCGGGTCGAAACTTCCTTGAAGGAGTCAACCCGGGATCTCTCCCTTTTCAAATTCAAATCCGGATTCGTCGTCGCCGTTGTGTTGTTTATGGTTTTCGGGTTTCTTAACAGTCTTTTTGAAGGGAAAGTTGTTGCTAAATTGCCGTTTATACCCTTTCGTCTTGTTCAGAAGATGAGTCATAGAGGGTTACCGGGTGATGACATGACGGATTGTTCAATGGCGTTTTTGTACTTCCTTTGTTCGATTAGTATCAGGACGAATCTTCAGAAGTTCTTAGGGTTTTCGCCTCCTCGTGGATCTGCTGGAGCTGGGTTATTCCCAATGCCTGATCCAAAGACCAATTGATAGATCCAGCAGAACTGGGTATTTGCTTTTTTTGGTTATTGTTTAGAGTAATAATCTTTTTTTCTACGTAAAGTTTTGAACTTGATTGATTTTTCTGCTCCTAGATTTGGAATTCATAATAAGAACTTTGATTAATTTGAGTTGTAACTGAATTCTGTAGAATTAGTTTTACTTGATCTTTTGCTTATATATTTTGACTCCCTTTTCTACGTATTGAGCTTTGGTGAACTGTTTCATTGCCTTACTTGAGGTTGATAGTTAATGTGAAATAGTCCTAATCTGATGAATCTGCTTTGAGAATCGGACGGATTGGATAAGGAGAATTCATATAGCTGAACCCAACTAGTTCTGGATTGAGATGTTGTCGTTGATTTAGTTCATCGAAATCTTTATAGATGATGGGTAGATCTCACCGGTATTGCTTTAATCTTTTGCTATGATGTTGCTCTACTTTTAGAAAGAGGATCTTTGCTATGATGAAACTCTATTGTGTGTGTTTGTGTGCTTTACTTTTGGAGGATAAGTAAATACAATCTACTGATTTAGTACTCGATGATTCTTCTATAAGCCAAACCTCCTAACTAATGAGGGTTCTATCTGGATACGCATATAAGAAACTTTGTCGTTCTTTTTTCTCCTTCAGATTGGAATTGTATCCAAGGTTTGGTTAATTCAGTTTTTTAATGAAGTAAGTTGTTGCATTGATGGCATCAAGAGGATGCAATGGTTACAAAAGAGATAAAGTGAGCTCCAGTACATTTGTCTATGTTAGAACTGGGAACTAACTACCAAACAATCTCCGTAAAGGCCAGTGTATGGGAAAAAAGAAGAGGGAAGACATGCTAACATAATGAGATAACTTCTATGGGATGTATTTTTTTTTGAGATGCTTCACGGCATATCATTTTTCAGTTCCAATTCCTATGATTTCTCTTCTAGTTTATGCCTTTTAGACTAAATTATAGCATCAGAAAACCAAATCCCCTATAGATGAATCGAGAATCTCATTTACCATAGGAAATCTATGATCTTTCTAGTTTCAGGAGCTTTACCTGAATGAATAAACACCAATTACCATTTAACTAGGTGTTACAAAACTAGTTTCAATTTGCCTTCCCTTTTTTGCTCCACTCTCATTTGCTACCCTGTTTCTCTATAGTGGTGCGTTCAAGTCCCAAGTCTCTTTGGGGTAAGCTTCTTATGTTCAGTATCCGAAACCTTTCCTAGGACCTCTATCTGTTCATATATAAGAATCCATGTGGTGGTATAGTTTCAGTAGTGGATCCCTTCGACTTTCACTAGTTTGCATTTGCTTGATCAGACATTCAAGAAAATTTCTGGACACACTAGTTACATGCATCATGATAATCAGTGGATTGCAGTTGAAAAATTGGCAGCTTTGATGCTAAAGATATTCTCATGTATCTAGGAATATCCAAATTCAAGTGGTCTTTTACTTGTTACAGATCCTCGTCATTCTAACTGATTTTATGGATTGTTAATAGTCTGCATCCTAGTTCTCTGCGATGTACACCCCAACAGTCTGAATGTTAACAGCTACTCATCAGTTCATTCAGACAAACGTTGGCAAGAATTTGGTCTTTCTGGAAAGGAACTCTTTTCTTTTTCAATTATCAACTGGTAGATTTTGAGTGCTTGGTGTAAAGATGTTACCCTTTGATTTTGAGAGCTTGGTGTAAAGATGTTGCTCCTTTTACAACAAGTATATCAAACTGTTCTTACTTGGGGCACACTTGCAGATGGAGTAGTAGGAGACCTTCATCCCATAAACTCATGTATGCTTTCTTGAACTCTCGTTACTTCGAACAAACTTAGGATGCAATGATAGGGAACCTTGATTCATTACCATTTACCATAGTTTTTCAACAGTAGAATTTGGGTCATGCATATGGAGAACACTACTCCAGAAGTACCCTTCTTGTTAGTATTGTTGCCATGAGTGGTCTTATTGGATTTTGCTGCTTTGTACACATTCTCGACGTTAGTATGAGAAAAGAAAAAGAAAAGAGCAGAAAGGGAAGAACCCATTCTAACTGATCCAAGGTCATAGAGTCTATTAGCAGATAGAATGAAAGATGAGTAGACTTGGGCTAGTCTGAATGTATTAGGAAGCTTACACTCATTCACACTGGTTCATCCCGCTATATCTTAGGCTTTTTGCTTTTCTAACGTAAAAGGTTCTTGGCCATTTGTCAAGACCCAGGAATCCGTTGGACATTTCAGCAACATGATGTTGCATTTTAGTGCTTTTGCCATAAAGTTGAACTTTTTCTAAGTGGGTTGCTTCACGCAAGACATTGCTTAGGACTAACGAGTCACATAACATGTTACTGATAATACATAATACATCCTCTCACCTTGTAAAAAAAAGAAATACATAATACATGCTCTCAAGAACTTGGTCTTTCAGAATGGTGTTTATACTAAATCATACAAACATGATAAATTAAGGTGAAAATGTGTATTAACTAACTATGGTTTAACGATAGCAGTATATGTGAATGTTTGTGTCATGTATTTATTGATTTAATATAAATACGAGCGTGTACAAAAGTTCTTATCTATTGCATTCTCAACCAATTCAAGAAAAGGTGAATCTTGATACTTCATTGTAATAGTCAGAAATGGGCTGGAATAAGAATACTAATGGCCCAATTAAAAGAATACTAAAGGCCCAATTAAATAATTTAACAAGAAATTTCATTGGGGGTCCTTCTTAAGGGATGTTACAGTATTTAACTTTTGGCCACGTTAAAGAAAGTTTAACAGTCATTTGGTGCATGCACTCCTTCCTCCTCCATCGTCATATGTACGATAGAAAATTAAAGACTCGTTACTTATTTATCGTTAATTTGGTTGAAGAAACTTGAAAAATATGCCATTATTCGTTTTTTTTTAGCTTGATTGCTTTTGAATAATTGGGTCGAATATAATAATTATGAATTTTTTTGAGATTAGTCTATTAGAATGTTAGTTATCAAATTTGAGTTGATTAGGGCCTATTTTGAAGCAAAAATATATCAATGTAACTCAGAAACTTCTGGTGATATGCTAAGATTGTGAATAATTTGTTCTAAATTTACCACACAAGTTGTACTAAAGTTTCGACATCAGAAACCCTAGTGATCAACTAGAATTTGGGAAAAAATTAATTTGAAGTTGCAATACCATTTGTACTAAATTATTACTAGTGATTCATTACAACTTGTGTCAAGCCCATTCATAAAAAAAAATAAAAAATCATATTTATGTACATCTCCTATAGTTTAATGATTTCTTTCTTGCTTCTTACTAAACAACGCTTTTGTAACCAATACTAAAGTAGTTGCCTTCACTTATAATTTTTTAGCTTTAACTATATATAATCGTAAAACTTTGTAAAATTTCAAAACTATCCTTAAAAGGAGTACACTTTTATGGACGTTTTACCAAATAAGTGGGACTCAACATGGGTATAATATTAATAGTGTCAGTGGTACTCAACATGAGTATAATATTGTAGTGTCATTGGATATTTATCAAATAAGAAAATTCATCATTTTTTTTGAGACTGATTAAAAAAAACGTGTCATATAAATTGAGACAGGGAGTAGTCAAGAACCCTATGAGAAGGAAGTGAATCCAAAGATATTAGTAAAAGAAGAGAAAATGAACACAACATAAAGAGTAGATCTAGGTAACAACTATGTGTTAATGTTCATGTAAGTCTTCAATACTGAAAATTAAAAAAGATCAAGTAGATCAATGTACAAAGCATTCCGTGTTCATATAAGGTTTGAAGAAGGATTGTACTCCGAGTAGTGTGATGCAGACGATTTATAAACCCAATTATGTGACTAGCACTGCTTTCACAGATCGAACTTGTGACCATTTTATCATTACTTCAACGCTCCCGTTCAAAAGATCGAAATTAAAGAGAATAAATATATCTAGCTAAAGTAGTTAAAATAGTGCAAGAACACTCATAATATTTCCTACCACATGAAGAAATAAAAGCATTGAAGCACCAAATCCTCTCTGAATCTATGGACAGTGATATATTTCGACAGCTTTATTTAATATTTAACGAGAAATAAATATTATTAGCTCTAAAAAATTTCAATTAATTTATTTGATGAGATCTTAAATAAGATGACCTGGCCAGAAAAAGAATCAGTTTGAAATAATTAATATTTGTCATGTATCTCAGGTAATATGTAATTAATGTTCTCATCTCACTTAAATAGTTGTATAATTTTTGTTATAATTATAACTAAGCACGTGATAACATAAGTTACATATTAAAAGGGTAGGCTAGCGTACTGATTTCTGTTATGTGTGAGGTCCAGAAAATTAAGAGTTGAATTATATCGGATCTTATCTTGTCTTTTTATGTAAAAAGAAATTGTTTTCACTATTTGAACTCGTGATCTCTCAATCAATCAGGCTATGATAACTTTTAACTAAACGTTGCATATATATCTCCTTCATAATATTATATGATATGATCAAATAAAAAAAGGAAACACCTAAATTGATAAAGGAAAAAACAAAACTTACTTGCTCTAGGTTAAGTGACGTATCTATAGTACAATCTATATGTTCACGAAGATCAACAACTTTTACCTATACCATATATATAATACAAAAACAAAAATTGTTAAATATCTATAAAGATTTGATTATAATGAACTAATTTATTATGTATTAATTCGAGATCGTTATTAATTTAAGATAAGTATTAAACGTACGTAGCTAGCTAGTTATAAATTGAAGTCTATGAGAATCGTAGAAAGAGGACCCCTAGGCCCTAGCAAAGTCATATATATATATATATTTAATCTACTTATAGTAAAACTTAAAATTTATAAAATTTATATAATCCCTACTATTTAATTTTTTATAGTACAGAGAAATAATCTTCAAGATGTATGTTGATCTTTTTTTAAAAAATCTAAATAACTTATAACCAAAAATAACTTACGACCTATAATTCATTCGAACTTAAAATTTAGTAAGAAAACTTTATAACAAGTATTAAGAAAATTCAACAAATATATAAATATTATGAATTTCAAACTTAGTAACTAAGATGAGTTATGATAAGATTTCAAACTCGGAATTATAAAATTTAAATTTTGAATCTACGCATCAACTTTAAACTACCCCAATAACAGAACTAGTTAAGGACTCAAGAATGTCATGTTAATTATAATCAAAATTATAAATTATTATATTGTCTTTGGTTAAATAATTAGCTTCTTTTTTTTTCTCTTTCTCTTTATATTAGTATATTAATTTCCCAACTCATCAATTGACTGGATTGTAGTTGTTAACCAATTAAGGGTAATTAATAATTATGCACCCTCTAGTTGTTAAAAATACTGTTCTAAACATTTATAGGACCACTTGTTGAATGATATCCACAAATTGCCAACAGAAATAAAGAACCAATATTAAATATAACAATTAAATGATCAACTTTGATTAGTTTAAACCAAATCTAAAAAAATATTCAAATTGATCCTTTTCATCATAAAGTTGTGTAATTTATATATAATTTAATCCCTACAAAAGAGTGATTTTTCCACATTGAGTTGAATGCAATCTACTTTTACTCCCCTTTACTTAGTTTTCATCTTTATATGAATTAACTATTTGATTAAGATCTCATAAAATTCATCTTTTTTATGTATTATTGTCGTAAAGTTTTGTGCAGAAGGCTAATCTTATTATTGAAAATATCAAATAGACACTACTAAAAAATTACTATTTTCCCATTCAATTTTTCATTGATAAATATCCAGTGATTAATTTTATAGATATTTTAATTAAATCAGTGTGAAAAGAAAAAAACATAGTAATTGCTTCATATAAAAAAAATTAGAAAGCTTCCCACTATTTAAGGGTGAATATGTTTTTTCATGCATTTTTCGAATTGATTCGATGGAAAAATCATGTTCTATAATACGAACTCTTCACTGATTCACGCAGTGAAAAAAACCTAAACAAATTTCCCACTCATTTGAATCCGCTTAATCAAATGAGTTATATTTTTAAGCTCGAATCTATAAAATTTAAATTTTGAAATTCGACGACGCGTATAGTTATATTGACTCTTCCTCTAAAATTACATTGGCCCCTACTGAAAAAAATTCTTTTGATGAACGTACGTATGTGCGGAGTAGTTTTTATGGATATGTCGTAATGGTACTAGACAACAACAAAAAAAGGTCTTATTAGGTTGTACAAAAAAATAAATGGAATTAAAAAAATTTCTTAATATATGTCAAAAATAAAAGTATTTATCCTACAAAATAATCCTATAATATTTTTGAGTAGGTGAACAAAATATCTTTCTTTGGTACGTTAACACTGTTTTTTTTTTTAGGTAAAAGGGTTAAATTTGTTTCTCTATACATTATAGGAAAAATTACTTAAATATATAACTTATTTTATCATATTTTTAAAAATTTTCTACCAATTGAAAAAATTATAAAAATTCATATTTTCCTCACTCACTGTCTCCTATTTTAGGATACATCACTCTTACGTGATGTTCAGGACGTGATATATCAGGATAGGTGTGCCTTGTATCAACAAAATAATGTATCGAGACAAGTGTGTCTTGTTGATCGGGACATGATATATCATGACGTTAAGTGATGTATCCAAAATTCTTAAATTTTAAGGAAATTTTATAATGTAAATATGAGTAGGAATATGATGTAAATAACTCTTTAGCACTATAAAATTTGTGTAAGTTTTACATTATTATATACTATGCTAAATTGAATTTTTTTAGTCTTTCGCCCTATTTCTTTATTAGTTCATTAGGAAAAAAGGACACATTTCTATAGCTATAAACTATCTATTTTAATGTGAAAACTTTTATAGCCAATAATGCATCACAAGAGTCAAAATATACTTAAATTATTTTATTTTTATTGAGTTTCATATATGAACGGTTGAAAATGTGAGTTTTCTATCTGAACTATCATCCAATGATTAGTAAAACATACTTTGACGTATACTAGACCAGATGTTTCTAAGGGTGTTTGTCCATGAAATCTTCGTCCACCTAGCATATATAACAACTCTATTTGTTGACACATTAATTTTTAAAATATATTTTTAATTGATTTCTTTAAGTTGGAGATATCGATTCCATGATAGAGACGAGACCACGGCTAAGAAGGTGGAGAAGAAGATGGTGGCATGTCACTGTTGGAATAATTTAGTTTATACGGTAATAGTTTTAGCCTTTAACCTTAACTTAACCTAATATTAATTTACTCAAATTTGTCATAGAATTATTTTCCACACAGAGTGCCACGTGGCATAATTTTTTAAACAAAAGAGAGAGTGTACACACATCATAAGAAAATTAGTTGAGGTCTGTTTCGTGATAGTTCAAGTAGAAAACTCACGCTCTCAATAACTCAGATATGAAACTCATAAAAAAATAGGGATAATTTAGATATGTTTTTAATCCTTTAACTCTTATTTAAATTTTTATGTCGATTCATTTTTATAAAAAATAAATGGTTACATGTGTATAGTGTATAATGTTTTACATAGTTAACTTATACTATAACAAACTCATTGAATAGACCACTTCCTTCATTGGTCCCATCATGCCCAATTCAAACCCCAATATATAAACAACATTCTTCAACTCCTCCTTTAGCATTTTCTTCTTTCTTCTTCCAAATACCTCTCACTTCCTAGTGAAAAAAATATATCCATGGAGAAGATTGAAAGAGAAGCTCTTGATTTCATGAATGTAGAGTCCTTCTCTCAATTTCCTATTACCCAACCCGTTACCGAAAAGCCTATTAGGCTTTTCGGTAAAGAATTTGGTGGTGGTGATAGTACTAATATGACCACCACCAACATATCTGAATCTATCGACAGTAATCCTTTTCATGATGAACCTAAAACAAATACGGTGAGTCTTGCAAATTGTACTGTTAAAGAAAGTCATATCGACAAAAATGTTGAAATCATGAGGAAATATGAATGTCACTATTGTTTTAGGAGCTTTCCAACTTCTCAAGCTTTAGGAGGCCATCAAAATGCACACAAGAAAGAAAGACAAAATGCCAAAAGACCTCATCTCAAATCTTCAACAGTGCATGGTAAATATTTATATATATAGTGTACATGTGTTTTTGGTACGACGAAAAATATTTTTCAAATAACAAGTCATTTTCTAGCAAGGAAATATAAAAAAATATATATACCCCTTGAAGAATGTTTTCCCCTAAATAGTGGGACAAAATTAATTTTTCCAAGAAAATATTTTCCTCGTCATTCAACATGTGATAATAGTTTCATATATTATTGCTTACTTTAAATATAATGTTTGTTTTGATTGACAGATCAACCGAGCATTTACGAGATAACGAACCGTCATCGCCTTGGTGAAGCAACTGCATCTACAATAAGATTAACTCATCATCATTCAACATGGGCAAATATTAACAATAATACTCCTAGGTTTAATGGAAATGGCCATAATGTTAATGTTATTAGTCCTATAAATGGAAATCCATTGACATTTTGGCAGATTCCTCCAACAGTTTATCACAATAATTCTTCTTCTTCTGATAATAATAATTTAGTTTTTTCTAATGATGATTTAATTAGGACTCCTCCAATTGTTAATGCTAGCACTAATTGTGAGAGCAATTTTGTCTATAAACCAAAGGGAGAAGTTCAAGATCATGTGAGTTTAGATTTGCACTTGTAATTACTTAAGGATCATAGTTAATGTAATCTAATTATAATATTTAATTTCTCTAAAGAATTTGTGCTTAATTTGAAGAATGTTTGGATTTAATTATCATTATATTATGGTACACAATTGTGTTGCCTTGTTGAATTTCACTTACTGTAAGTTTTTAAATTATTAGTGTAATTTGAATTGCGGTAGCAGATTGTATGTCTTATTTCTATAACTAATTTCACTTTAATTAGATATGAAATAATCTTTTAGATAATTTAACAGCGTAAAATTTTCTTCAAACCTCTGAATGAAAATTCGGAATCCATCACTAATTGAATGGTTAACATGATTGTGTGTGCATGGATGTTTTAATTTTGTACATTATATCTTTTCAGAGAAAGTCCCTACATTACTACAAATAGAGATAAAATAAAAAGAGAGAGACCCTACATTAAAATTATGAAGTTATATCATGGCAAAACTAACTACTCCTAGTAATAAAAAGAGAGAGACCCTACATTAAAATTATGAAGTTATATCGTGTCAAAACTAACTACTCCTAGTAATAAATTCTTCTTTTTTTTCATTCGGTGTCCGAAGTCCACATAGGAGCTCCGACTAAAGCCAGATTGCGCTCTGCAGGGCCCATTCGAGGGTGACACTCCCAATATAATTTTTTTCATATCCAAGGCTCAAACCCGAGACTTCTGATTAAGGGTGAAGCACTCCCACCAGTGCACCAACCTTAGTCACTTTGTACTTTCATCACATTATAATTATAGTGTATCTTATGGACCTGTGGTTATTCCTTGCTACTAAAATGTACAAGACAAGCTATATTTTTTAGACAAGGTATTGTGCTCATTACGAATAATTAAACTTAACATGACTCCAAATAGAATGGTTTGGATGTCCAAATTAGTAAAAGAGCAGTAAGTAGTTGAGTGTTATCGCACTTTATGTGAGTCGCATGGTCTCTTATTTGGCAAGATGTATATTGTATATATGTTGCTTCATTTACTTTGTATTGATATTTGTTGTCCTATTTCCTTGATATTTGCTTTGATGGCTTTTCTTTTGAGCTAATGATTTAGTAGAAATAATTCTTTTACCTCATAAGGATAAGGATAATGTCTAAATACACTCTATCCTTTGTCCTGACCTCATTTATGGGACTACACTGTCATATAAAGTGATACTTCCCATGATAAAAAGTTTTCTTAATTAACTTTTTTTAAGAGGCATTAAAAAGAAAAAACACGATAGATAATTTGATACAGATTTCTATTTTGATAGGGTCTTATATTTTGTTTCTCTCTGACAATGATCTTAAAACTACTTCTGTATTTGTCAGTGAAAATGGAGCCCTAGTTAGGTATATTTTTGACCATCTGATTTAAGGTATGAAAAAGCAAACAACAAAGATGGCATTAAACATTTTCTTGAAAGTAATATTTAATTTAGTTGAGGATATATATGGTACAAACACAAAATGTAATGACAATTCATTTTAGTCACCATCTCTACTGCCTTTTGGATAAATGCCTTGGACTGACTCATCAGGTTATAATTTTGTACCACCACCTCCTAATTAAATGTCACAATTTTTCTACAAAATACTTTTAAACCAATGTCTTTATTATATACATGAAAAGTAAAACTATGATGGGAGATTTTCATTATTTTTTTGTCACAATTTATATGACACTGTGCGGTTAAATACAAAGTTTAAAAACCAAACAAAATTATGATATATAAGAAAGTGGTGGTAAAGAAATTATTTTCTAAACTCAGTGGAGAAAAAAAAACTCTAAGTAATTCTTTCGAATCAAAATGACCACTTTTTTCTTTAAAATACATAAACGGCCTATCAATTTCTTTTAAGAACCAAATGGGACAAATCGCTCCATCAGGAGCAAGATGCTTGAGCATAAATTAACCCCTTTAACTCCGTCAAAAAAAAAAATCTTAAGAAAATTGCTGCCCTAGCAGCGATTTCTTAAAACAAAATCATTTAATTGCTACCCAGTAACGACTTCCCATATAATTTTTTTAAATTCCCCAACAACGTTATTTTTGGGGAAATCGTTGTTCCAACAACAACTTTTTTTAAAATAAATAAATTGAGAAATCACTGCATTAATTAATTATTTTTATAAAAAAATATATGGGAAATTGCTGCTGGGGCAACGATTTTAATTTAATTTTTTTTTTTTAGAAGAAATCGTTGCTAGGGCAGCATTTTTCTTAAGATCTTTTTCTTTTTGATGGAGTTAACGGGGTTAATTTACGCACAAGGATCTCTCATGAGCGATTTGTCCCTTTTGATTTTTAAAAACATAATTGATAAGCCGTTTAAGCATTTTGAAGGAAAAAAGTGGCCCTTTTGGCTTTGAACTATGATTCTTCCCATTTGTCCTAACTTTGGAACACATAGTTACCTGCTACTTATTGTTGGTAGGAGGCGGCATGTATCATATAGAATTAGTCGAGATGCACAAAAATTGACTCAAACACCACGATAATTTAAAAAAAATAAAAAATTGAAAATTATATTATGAAGAGTTCATCCAAAAGCATTTACCCCGAAGGCAGAAGAGATGGGTGGCTAAATGAATTGTCATTATATTTTGTGTTTGTACAAGTATTTATTTTATGGCAGAGCATATATCATATCCTCAAGCAAAATATCACTCTCAAGATAGCTGTTTTCTTTTTTCATACCTCAAATTAAACAGATGGTCCATATTCCATTTAAACAAATATGGGAACACCAATTTTTAAGATTACTATTGTCAGATAGAAACAAAATTTAAGACCCTGCCATTGTGTCAAAATTCAAAAATAGAGATCTTTCCCTAAACTTTCTGCATTCTTTTACAGCCATCCTCTATATTAACATTCACTAAAATATTCATGTTCTTTAAAAACGTATTTCACTATAGCAATCAAAAAATATCGGGACAACGATGTTATAGAAGAGTTTGATTGCAAGTTGGAACAAGTTTAGGGGTACTCATGTTTTCTTTTGATCATCATCATAGATGTGATAGTTGTTCTTAATAGGAGTGTCATCTAATTTCATCACTTGACACAATACTTTTTCATAATATGTGCTATTAGAATAGAAAAATCAAACCAAATCGACTAAAAATCATGAATACATTTAGTTTGGTTTGGTTCGAACCAACCAAACCAACTTAACATTGAATCTGTTATATCTTTACAGATATGAGTTCACATCTACTATTTGTTAATTTTCATGGATTTTTACACATAAATTTATGCTCTGTATCGATTATCAAAAGTACTGAATTCAGATCAATCCGAAAACGATACTCTACCTCTAGCTCTGCTCCCAACTTATCTAAAAGGTACACAAGTGAATGTAGAAGAATACTGGGACATAATAAATAAGCAATAAGAGGAAACATGAATTGCATGTACAAAAGATGATAAACACTTGAAAAATGAGAGTGCACTACTAGAACCACAAAACAAAACTATGTAGAGAACAAAAGTGGAATTTTAGGAAGCTTCAAAGAGTGTCCCATGCTAAAGTGTTACAGTGTAAGTGCAATTTAATGTCATTTGGCTTTTTCAATTCCTACAATTTTGCCATATATAGTTATGTACCATTGTTATTATCTTAACTTCCATCCATCTTTCTGTTAGCTCATAACAAAATGTCAAATTAATCTTAGCTAACTTAATTGAGGAAAAGGAAACCCTGGTGACAAAGCACTTTTGCCCTCGTAAGCGAAGACAGAGGAACCACAACTAGAAGTCTTGAGTTCGAGCCTTAAAAATAAAGTCGTCTTTGTAAGAAGTGTTTTACACCCCCACCCCCACAAAGTGGGATTTCTTAGTCAAAGCGAATACAAGAACCATTCAAAAACCAAACAACCATAGTATGTCCATTAAGGTTGGGAATGGTGAAAATCATGTTGTTTTTTTCCATATATCTAGTGTAATCTTATAAGTGTTGTTTGGAGAGAATATTATGTCTGCAGACAAAGACCTTTTGTGGGGCAGAGAGACTGTTTCTGATTATAATTTCCAGCTTTGAGCTTTGCACATAAGTTAAAGATTATATATTTTATGTTTCATTTATTAATATACCTATGGGCGCTGTATAGGCATTTATATGATATTAAATTTCATTTCCTAACCATCTTTTCCAGGGCTCCCCCTATAAATATCTGACCTTATATGACAGATAATATTGTTGAGCTTCCATAAGTTTTGATTACTCCTGCTTCATTAAAGAATGACTTGTCAATATTCTTTGAACTATTGTTAGAATATCCAATATGATCTCAGCTAACATCATTAAGACAAGAAAATTCAAAACTTATGCCTCAAATAGACTCAGAGCCGGATTTAGAATTTAAAATTTATGAATTCCTACCGAGATTTCAAGGTAATAATACATTAATAACTGAGTTCCCAGTCAAATATTGATAGATATTTAGTAGATTTTTTCTTATTATATAAGAGAGAGTTCGCGCTGAAGCAGGCACGTCTCTGTTGATGTGTCTGCTTTAGCGTGTTTCGAAAAAAATAAAAAAATAAATTATTCTTTTGTTCTAATTTAATTTAATTAGTGTATAATTTTCTCGAAATTATGGAATCCGTTTTAGCTATGACTTTTAGTTTTAAATTCATATTCTTTAGGTATTGCTTTATTGTTTTGAATGTCGGTAATATTTATTTATATCTTGTAACTATTTTGAGTAAAAAATCAAGAGAAAATGATCAAAATGGTCCTTAATGTATGGGCTTTGATTCCATTTGGTCCTTAATGTATGGACTTGATAGAAATGGTCCTTTATGTATCATAAATTGTGATCAATTTAGTCCTTAACCCTAAAATTAATATATTTCTTTTTTTTTTGCCATCAAAATATACGAAATATGTAAAAGATGCGCTCGTTCAAGACTTTCCTTCCCCTGTTTCCAAATATTCCAAAAGGGCACATCAATTTTTTTTTACCAAAAGGGCAAATCGCAGCGATTATCTTCTGACAAAATTGACGCCGTTACTCCTTTAAAAAACATAAAAATCGCTGCAGGTCCAATTTTTTTTTCTTTTTTCTTTAAAATCGTTGTTGTGATTATTTTTTTTAACAACGCTGCCCCAGCAACGTTTAAAAAATAGAAATAGCTGCTATAGCAGCCATTTTCTTAAAAAAGTTTAATTTTTTTTTTATTAAAAATTCCCGAGGCGAGAACTGCTTAAAAACATAATGGGAAATCGCTATCGCTCCACGTGTAGCGATTTTAGTTAAAAAAAAATTAATGGCAGCGATTATTTTTTTAAAAAAATATTAAAATTAAGGACCAAATGGAATCAAAGCCATACATTAAGGACCATTTTGATCATTTTCTCAAAAAATCAACGACCAATGATGAAAAATACTTTATTTATGGACTTCTTCACAATAAATTTGTGCAAACAAAAAGTAATTAGCAACTTAAATCTAAAAATCATATTAAAATTTAATCAACTTTCTAAATTCTACCTATATCACATATATTAAAATTAAAAAATACTAAAATATTGGACCCGTACTGACACGGACTCCTGTGTCTAGTGTTATTATAGATAAGCGTATGGACAAAATCTATTGGATTCACGTGAACCCACTACATCCTCCCCTAAGCAAGCTTTATAGGAATCTCAACGTTCTTGGGGAGGGGCCTTTCTTACCAAAATCTTGATCATTTAATGTGGCCTTTACTCAATAAGAACCCAAATATAGATGTGAAAGACCACCAAAGTTTCAACAAATATTAACTTCCAAAACTCATACTTTCAAGGGTACAATGAGTTCAGTGCTAAGAATCTTAAAGATTGAGCTCGTCAAACTTAAAAGGAAAAAGTTGTAGCCCCCTGTGCCGCCCGTCATGACTAAATGGCACGTAAGAAGCAGAATCCCCTGTGCCACATAAAGCCGGAGAACTACAAGTTTTACGAGTTCACATATACTATTTGTTAATTTTCATGGATTTTATACATAATATATATGCTCTGTATCGGAAGTACTTAGTTCTGATGAACCTGATACAGTACTCTACATCCACCTCTACTCTCAACTATCTAAATGGTCCACAAGTGAATGCAGAAAAATGGATAAAGTACTAAAGATGAAACATAAAGATGATAAAGACTTAAACAGAGAGAGTGCATTATTAGGACCACAAAACAAAAATATGTAAAGAAAACCAGTAGAGCTTCAAGAGTGTCCTGTGCTAAAGTATCAGTGGAGTTAAATGTCCATATATTTTTTTCACTTTTTACAATCTATCCATATATAGTTATGTACCATTGTTATTTCTTAGTTCTTATAATAATAACAATAATAATAATAATAATAATAATAATAATAGCAATAGTGTTTTGTTGCATATGACCAAGTAATACATTATGGATAACTCAAATTTATCTTTTAATCGATCTCTGTCGTCCAATATGCTCATAACAAAATGTCAGACCTATCTTAAGGCTGACACAACCGACTTGGTTGAGGAAAAGGAAACCCCACCTTAGGAACTTTAGTACCGACTTGGTTGAGGAAAAGGAAACCCACCTTAGGAACTTTAACTAAAAGTTCCAAGTTCGAGTCTTGGGAATGGAATAGCCGCAGTTAGAGAACGCTTTACCTCCCATACTCTGGCATGAATCCGGATTAGTCAAGCCCAAAAGCAAATACTGGCCATTGGGTGGAAAAAAAAGACCGAAGAACCGTCAGGTCGTCGAGTCCAGACCTAAAGAGGAAGTGGGTGCCCCTAAGTTGATCATCCTACCAGCTGATGGACTATGAGGCAGGGAAGGCTGAACGAGAACCAGTTGAACATCCGAACATCTTAAATGATCCCTTCATAGTCCATTCATTAAGGTTGGAGATGGCGATAATCATGTTGGTTTTACTTTTTCTCTTTTTTAAGACTTTTTTTTTTGGGTGTAATCAATGTCATGTTAAGGACTGTCCAGTCCATGCACAGATAATTCAGGTTAAGCTTTGCACATAACTTAAAGATTATATATGAATTTTTATATGTATGCATAATATGTATACCTACTACTTTTTGTGCCTCTGCCACATGTTTAAGTAATTTGTTTACAGTGCATGATCTACATGCTGTATAGCTTTTATATGATATTAAATTACATTTTCTAACCATAATTTTCAGGGAGGCCCCTATAGAATGTTTTCAATATTCTTTAAACGATTGTCAGAATATCCAATGTGTAATCTCAGCTAACATCTTGAAGAGAAGAACTCAAGCCTTCAGTCTTAAAACATATTCAATTGTGGATCCAGGTGAAGTTAATGAATTCCTACTGTGATTTCAAGTGAATAATACAATAATAAATGAGTTCACAATCAAATATTTATATATATTTAGTGGAATTGTTATTATAGAGAGACAGTATCGGGGGCTCTCGGAAAAAACTATTGGGTTCATGTGAACCCGCAACCGACCTTCTAGATCTGCCCTGAACACACTATGTAGGAAACACAACGCCCTTGAGGAAGGGGCCGTCCAATCCCATTTAAATTTCTATCTCCCTATAACTAGACGTGGATGTAACCTTTGCTCAATAGGTTCAAATGAAACCATATTAGACACGAAAGACCACTAAAGTTTCAACAAATATAATATTTCAAACTCATAATATCAAGGGTACAATGAGTTCAGTGCTAAGAACCTTAAAGATTGAATCCATCAAATTTATAAGGAATAAGTGGCAGCCCCTTGTGCTGCCCGTTATGACTAAAATGGCACGTAAGAAGAAGTCCTCTTAACTGCAAGATTATGTTGTAGATAAAGTTATGTGCATCACCAAATAGGTTGAATCAAAGAGCAATCCTCAAATGCATCACCAAATATGTTGTGAACCATGGGACATGGCTACCCTTTTTATGGGGAGGGAAGCAAGAGCGAGTGTGACGAGACAAAGTCCCTGCCACATGAAGTCGAAAAACTGCTTCCTCATTCCCAGTGGCGTATCCACAATTTTCACTAAGGGGCCGGGTTCGAAAAATGAAAATGTAGTGCTTGGGATTTGAACTTGGAACCTCAAGGTGAATTTTAAATTTCCCTAAACCACTAGATAGCCTTGTGTTTATGGGAATCCAAGTTTATATATACACTAAAAAGTTGCTTTTTTATAAAATACCTTATATATACCGTATAATTTTTAGTCGAGGAGGTTTGGGTGAACACCCCGCCCCCTCCAAGATCCACCCCTGCTTATGCTACAAGCTAATAAACAAGACAAATCATACAAACAACTAAAATTCAGTAGAGAACAACAATATTATGATTGCAGAAATACATTACGGTACATTCTTATCTTAGCAAAAATGCAATTCGACATGCAACTAAAAACAACTATTTGAAAGTAGAACATGAATTTTTAACGTGAATCAGAGTACTCAAATAATAGCTAGAAGAAAGGGCTCTTTAGTCACAGATAGCTCCCTTAAACACCGATTGATGCGGTCTTGTGGATGCAACAATCTACAACCAATAACGAGGCATTTTGTTCTAATAAAACACTTCGATACAAGATCCAATAACTTAACCATTTAGGCTATTTCCCAATATTCAGCATCAATCACACACTATTAAGAGTATCCAACCACTTATAAGTTCCTTATTTTTCTTTTCAACTATCAATATGGGACATTGTGTTGCCAATCTGTGTTTAAAAACAGTACTACTGATTTCAATAAACTTTGCAGAAACACGAAGTTATTAAAGTTTAATGAATCAGTGAAGAATAGAAGAACAAAAATTAATTCACAAACTAAAATATGTAAAAACGTACCAGAATCTGGAAAAATAGAATAGAAAAGATCAAGCCCACTGAATGCACAGTGTCCCCTTAAGGAAATTATTCCCCTCTAGTATCCGAGGTTTGATTTGGAATGTGTCCTCTCAGGATAGAATGATCTCAATTACCAGTGTATTGATACCCAAAACTCTGGTATCAGCGAGCCACTCAACGACAGTAAAGTACACGAAGTAAATTTGTGCAGAAGAAGATGAAGAAGACATAAATTTTCGTAAGGAAAAAATCAGAAGAATTAGTGGTATTTATAGCAAAGAGGAACTGATTCTGAAAGGTTGCAACCTTTAGAATCCACACGACCATTAATGAAAGTTGCAACCTTTCAGAACAGTAATTTCCAACGGCGGAAAATTCAAATTAAACGGGTTGCGCGCGGATCCGAGTCGGGTAGGAACGTTTCGCAAAATAATCTCTCGATCGATCATTTTCCAATGCCAAAGTCAGAGCCGAGCGAGCGACGACGACGGCGCGAGGGGGGTCTCTCTTTCTAACGCTTTTAACAATTAATAGAAGTGTTTCTCTATTTAAACTCTTCTATTTTTATTTCCACCACCGATGAGGGAGAAATGTCTTTTTACTAAAGCATAAGAGGACTTTTCAAGTTCCCAACTTTCCAAGTTTCTCTCTTTTCATCTTCCCTCCATTTCCCGTTAACTCTTGATATATACCCAACAATCCCCCACATGAATGGGGAATGGTTATAACATAAGGAATGCACAGATGAGTGTGTACTTTACAATCAAGGATTAATTACATCTGGATAAGTAGGTTTCCCCTAGAACTTTCCGTAGTGAATATATGTCGGATATACTCGGTCAATCGGTAGATGCGATATCTTTGAACCATCGAGCTTTGGTGTATACCTAGACAACCATATGTCACACAATTAACCCTTTACCATTTATGGTTCTTACGGTTGTGTTCGTTTCAGCCATGAACACCTCCTGGTTTCATGAGTGTATAGAGAATAAACTTTTGACATAAAATTCTCTTTGAAACGGCTTATACTTCACACTCACATAGGTGATTTCTAACCGTGTTATCTCGTAGATACATTATTTGGTCAAATCTGCCAAACTTAGCAAATCTTTAAAAACTTTAAGCTTTATTAACTCATTAACAAGCCTTAAAGTCTTAACCTTGTTCTTAAACATTGTCTTCATCATGAGAATGGATTGAGTTGATTGACAATGTCGAACCGTCAGTCACAACTTTATTTTTGATCCCCTTGAATCTAGCTCTTGGGATCTCCAGTCTGTTAGATAGAGTAACCGTCATACTGACTTGTCTTAAGCCGTAAACCCATTCCCTTAGATGATCTTTCAACTGTCTCTCTCACTAAGCCTTTCGTTAGTGGATCTGACACATTATTGCTTGACTTCACATGGTCAATTGTGATATTTCCACTAGAGAGTAGTTATCTTACGGTGTTATGTCTCCATCGTATATGACGAGACTTCCCATTGTACATGACGCTCCATGCCCTACTTATTACTGCTTGACTATCACAATGTATGTAAATAGGTCCCACATGTTTGGGCCAGAATGGAATATCCTCTAAGAAATTCCGGAGCCATTCAGCTTCTTTACCATCCTTATCTAAAACAATAAATTCAGATTCCATTGTGGAGCGAGCGATACATGTCTGTTTGGACGATTTTCAAGAGACTGCTCCTCCACCAAGTGTAAACACATAACCACTTGTGGATTTTACTTTATTTGATCCGATGATCCAATTTACATCACTATATCCTTCAATCACGGCAGGATATTTATTATAATGCAAAACATAGTGTTGTGTATGTTTCAGATACCCCAACACACGTTTCATTGCCATCCAGTGAGTTTGATTCGGATTACTAGTGAATCGAGTCAATTTGCTAATAGCACATGTTATATCTGGTCGCGTACAATTCATAATATACATCAAACTTCCCAACACTCTGGCATATTTCAATTGAGAGTCACTTTCACCTACATTCTTTTGAAATGTAAAGCTTAAATCAATTGGAGTTTTGACAATATTGAAATTCAAGTAAACTTATTCAATACTCTTTCAATATAATGAGATTGAGATAATGCTAGTCGGAGTTTTGAGAATCCTGATCCCTAAGATCTAATCAGTAACTCCTAAGTCATTTATATCGAACTTGCTGGACAGCATGCGCTTAGTAGCATTTATATTGTCAATATCTTTACTCATTATTAACATGTCATCAACATATAGACAAACAATGACTTCATGCTTCGAAACGTTTTTAATGTAAACACAATTATCATATTCGTTAATCTTAAATCCATTTGCCAACATTGTTTGGTCAAATTTAGCATGTCATTGTTTGGGTGCTTGCTTGAGTCCATAAAGCGACTTGACAAGTTTGCACTCTCTCTTCTCTACCAGGAACCACAAACCCTTCATGTTGTTTCATGTAAATTTCTTCCTCCAACTCGCCATTTAAGAAGGCTGCCTTTACATCCATCTGGTGGATTTTAAGACCACGCACTGCCGCTAGTGCTATTAACATCCTAATTGATGTTATCCTTGTTACTGGAGAGTATGTATCAAAGTAGTCCAGACCTTCATTTTGTCTGTTTCCTTTGACTACAAGTCTAGCCTTATGTTTGTCAATAGTTCCATCGACTTTCATTTTCCTTTTAAAGATCCACTTTGACCCTTAAGGTTTATTTCCTGGAGGAAGATCAGCCAATTCCCAAGTATGATTACTTAAAATTGATTTGATCTCACTATTGACTGCTTCTTTCCAATAGATTGACTCAGACGAAGACATAGTTGTCAATCTGTGTTTAAAAACAGTACTACTGATTCCAATAAACTTTGCAGAAACATGAAGTTACCAAAGTTTAATGAACCAGTGAAGAACAGAAGAACATAAATTAATTCACAAACAAAAATCTGTAAAAATGTACCAAAATCTGGAAAAATAGAATAGAAAAGATCAAGCCCACTGAATGCACAGTGTCCCCTTAAGGAAATTATTCCCCTCTAGTATCCGAGGTTTGATTTGGAATACGTCCTCCCATGATAGAATGATCTCAATCACCGTATTGATACCCCAAACTCTGGTGTCAGCGAGCCATTCAACGACAGTAAAATACACGAAGTAAATTTGTGCAGAAGAAGACAGAAATTTTCGTAAGGAAAAAATCAGAAGAATCAGTGGTATTTATACTGTAGTATTATCACCAGATGTGATCATTGATCAACTATTGGAATGCATATTAATGGACGTTAATGGAAAAGTTGTATTCCATGAAGGGGAAAAAAGGAAATATTGTTTAGGTAATGAGGTTATTTCTGAAATATTAATTTGTCCTATTATTTTCTTTTATAATACATAGAATGAATTAAAACTCTTGATTTTCTTAATATATGCATGTGTAGCATTGGATTAATGTCCTTTAAGGATAAAATATGAAATTTAATATCTTAAAAATTAAGGTACGTTATATATTTGTTTTGTCATTTTATAATAAATAAAGACGAATTCATGATGCAATTTATAAGAAAAGTAGTTTGCTAGGGAATAAGTAGATATCAAAGGGTCAAAGATAAATTGATATTTAGTACTAACATAATTTAAAGTATGCAAAATGATTTAAACAGATTATAATCATAAATTAAAGAAAATATTTTAATATTTTATGAATTTGTGACTATATAATTTCTAATTGTAATTAGAAACAGATTGTTTTGGTATATTTATTGATTAAGCTACTCATAATTTGATCATGAGACAATGGTTTAAGCTAGAAAAATAAAATAAAAAAATATATATATATATATGATGATGATGAATAAAGTCTAGATTTAAATGAAATCTAAAAAATACCTAACTTAATTAAAATAAAGGTCAAGAATTAATTTAGTTTGTCATTGACATGACACTAATTAAGCAAATTGAATAAGATTTAAAAGTTTGTTTCTTTTGTTTCTCAAGATTCTAATATATTAATTCTTTAAAAAGTTTTAGAATTTATTTTTATTGTATTATTGTGTTTAATCATTAAACCTAAATTTATATTTTTTAAAATAATCTTTTTAGTTAACAATGAGATCAAGAGAAATTTAATTGTAATTTTAGAATTATTAATAAATAAAATTTGATCAACAGAGTACTGTCCCGGCCGTATTAAATGAGTTTTTTTTAAAGTTATTATCATTACAATTTGTATTATCTTTGTACATAGTGATTTTTATTAGATGACAATTGACATCATATCATTCACAATTTTTCAAGTATTTTTGAAGGGCTCAAATTTATTATATTTATCAAATTGAATGTAACAAGGAAGTAATAAAAAAACATTACATCAAATATAATCTTTAACGGAAATAGCTTAATTGCCGCTAAACAAGTATTTTTAACAGCAATTAAACTCTTTACAAATGTCTCTAAAGCCTACAACAACATTGGATTTAATTGTCATTAACTAATATCGGTAAAACATTAAGACTCTTTGTTAATATGTATTTTATTACTGCTAAACACTATTTTTATTACCGTGAAAGTGAAAGTACCTAAAAGAAGACATACTTTTGCAAAAAGTTATAGTACATACATTACCTCAATAAGTTGGTCTAAAAGGGCAATGAAAAGAAAATATTAGGTAATGATATGACTACATCAAATCGATTGTTACACAAAATAGACCCTTTTATCATTATCTAACAATAAATTTAAATGATACAATATAATAAAATTTAAATAACAATCAAAACAAACATTATATTTTAGCTAATAATTATACCTTACCACGTAACAGGCAATCCTACATTAAAATGGAGGGTTGGGAGGACTATAAATAGAGAGACACTTTTCATTAAAATTAAGGACAACCCTACATTAAAATTATTTATTTTATATCATGAAAAAAGTACACCTCCTATTAATTAATACAGTAAGATTTTTATTTTCATTACATTATAAAAGTGCATCTTATGAACCTATGGTTATGCCTTGATACCAAAGGTACAAAGGCATGCCCAATTTTGAGATAATGTATGGTTTAATTGACACAATAAAGACGACTTAAATTGTTTAAATATGTATTTTTAAAATTGAAATATTTAATTTGAGTTCGAACATATATTTTTCTCTTTTTTTAATTCTTTTTATTATATAGTATTGAATATCTAAATTTAATTTTAAAATATTAAACTAATCAAATTTAATTTAATTTTAAATATTAATAAAATTGACTCTCAAAAATCAACGAAGCAAGTAATAAATAGTTGTACATATACAAAATCATTTTGATTAGTCACCATCCTACTGCATTTTGGATATATGCTTTGGACTGACTCAAAAGATTATAATTTTGTATCACTAATTTCTTATATGTCACATTAATAATCATATAAAGGGTTATTAATGGCGACAACTTATAAATATAGTTAAGAAAAGTTCAATTGACTGAGACTATTTAAAATCTGAAGAAAAAAATATATTTAACTAAGATTATTTTAGTGGTGATTACTTAAATGTAATATTATTTACATGATGGATTTCTTATATATATATGAACCGTTTCATTTTAGGATTTATGTTATTATATACATGTATATTTGAGATTTGTTTAAACTTTTGTGTGGACTGTGGAGGGGGGATTCTTTAAATTTGTCAAACACTTTTAAGAGATAAAAATAATTTTAAAGTAATTTTCATAAACTTTTAAATCAATCCGAAGAGATTTAATTTTTCAACTTTCAGTTAGCTTAAAAGATTTTTAACGAATTTATTTGATGAAATCTTTAAATAAGATGACCTGGTGTGTGTTGGGGGGCGGGGGATGCAAAAGTTTGAAGTAATTGTTTTTTGCCATCAAGTGTTTCTTCTTCTTCTTCTTCATTTTTTTCAAAAAATAAAAAACAAAAAAATAATAATATATTTTTAAAGTATTTAAAGTACAATCCACATGGCATATTTAATGGATGTGGTGCGGTAGGGGCGGCTCCTTCTTGCTTAATAAGAGGTCTTAATTTTGAATTCTAGTATGACAAAATCCTTGGTAGAGATTGAGCATTTTTCTTGGATGATTTCTACCTGATACGAATTTAATTTAGTTGGGATTCAATACATATATCGAATGCCGAATGGAAAATTTTAATAAAGAAAACAAATGTCAAGGTCCTCTAAAGTCTAATCTATCATATCTTATTGAAAAAAATAAAATATAGTGGGGTACTAATTAAGTAACTAATATTCTCATCTCACTTTAATATTTGCATAATTTTGGTTAGTTTTAATATAAATTTCTATATATTTTCAAACATGAACTTGTCAACTAGGTAGTTACTCCCTTGTTTAGGTGAAAGAGTTAATATTACATGCCCTAACGATATTGGGTGTGTTTGGTACGGACGAAAACATTTTTTGGAAAATGTTTTTCAATTTTTTCATGTTTGGAAAATGTTTTCCAAATCAACTCTTTTTCTTCAGTTTTGAGGAAAATGACTTCCCTTCCAAAATTAAGGAAAACGTTTTCTAAAACTCTACTTTCATCCTTTAATTTTTTTTCTTACCCTACCCCAACTTGACCCTCTCCATTCAAAAAAAAAAATTCAATTTTCTTATTTTTAAAATTTCAAATATATTTTTATTCCTACCCCAATGCACACACACCCCCGCAAACAAAAACAATAAAAAATTTAAAAATTATTTTTGAAAAATATTTCAAATTTTAAGATATTTTTTACCTCATCCAACCCCTACCCTCTACCCCGCCAAAAAAATGCTTTTGAAAAATATTTAAATTTTCATTTTTTACGTCACTCTCACCTCCTACCCCCACCCAGGCCATCCCCGCCATTTTAAAAAATATATATTTTTGGAAAATATTTCAAATTTACATTTTTTTCATTTTTACGCCACCCCCCCCCCCTCCCAAGGCTATTCCCGTAGAAAAAGGTTTTTGGGAAATATTTCAAATTTAATTTTAATTTTAATTTTAATTTTTTACGTCACCCCCACCCCCGTCAATTTTAAAAAAAAAATTGAAAAATATTTTAAATTTTAAACAATTTCATTTTTAATGCCACCCCTACCCCACCTCCAGCCGCTACCCCCCACCCAGACCATCCCCGCCAATTATTTTTAAAAAAATATATTTTTGGAAAATATTTCAAATTAATTTTTTCATTTTTTCAAACCCATCATCGGAATCAAACTCGTCCTCACAAAAATGTAAAGAATCACCACAAAATTCAACACGCATAACCAAACTCATCACCATCAAAATGTACAAACCTACTAGTA
>JAJOOO010003774.1:0-18520 GCA_029582685.1 Solanum piurae
TCGTAAATTACACGGTAAAAGTTAGATACTCCATATTATCATAAAGGTATTTATATTGGTACTTCTATATAATCATTGATAGAACAACAGAAGAAAAACATTTCATCAGAATTTTCATATTTGAACTCTAAATCTAATGTAAAAGGGAAAAAAGGAAAAATTTAATACAAAATCGAAATAAAACACCAATCAAAAGTTGAAAATTTTGTATCTCCAAAAATTTCTCAACGACGATAATTTTTTTAATCCGAAAGCCTATAAGGACCTAAGCATAAGTAGGTACGTCATTAATGTATGCTTTATTTTAAAGAATTTGCTATTCAAGTCGTCGGTTAAAGATCCTTATATATATATATATATATATAAAAAAAAATTACAAAATAAAATTGTGTGTAGTTATTAACTATTTGAAAAAATATTTTGAGAGCAAATACAATAATATTTATTTTATGTGTGGGGATAGTTGGTAGGATATGGAATAAAGCTTTTGGGATTTGTTACCTTACATGGAAAATAGAATAGTTAATTTGTTTCCTTATTATATCATGGAAACAAATAATATGAGATGATATTATTACTTACCTTACTTCTTAGATTCACTTTTTTATATTAAATTACTTACCTTACTTCTTAGATTTACTTTCTTTATATAGTACCTTCTTAGATTTGCTTTTTGTCTCAATATTGTTTTTTCCCCTATAAATTCAACTGTTAAGTTATTGTTGCTTACAAGTTACAAAGCAACTATTATATTGAAGGAGTGCATTTTGAGCTATCACGTTTTGAGCTAGGTATAAGTAATATTCTACCTTTGTTTTGTATTTTTTTTCTTATATATTGTTATTGTTGTTAATTCTTTTGCAAATACATATATTATTAATAGAATAATGTTCATTGTACTATCTGTTAATTTAACTAAAATGAGTTTTTAGAAAAACTAACATTGATAAAATCTTATTTAAGATCAACAAGGTTTTCAAGAGAGATTGAATGTATTAAATTAATTATATTATCTATTGGGAAAAAAAATTGCTAAAACAAAACGATTACAAAAAAAAAATGACTTCACATTTAAGAAATCTAAAAAACTAGACTTTAAATTAAAAAATATATGAAGATTTTTTAAGAAAATAATTTTGGGGTTTTCTCTAAAATTTGGCTTTAGATTCAATTTTGAGTTGGCCCTTGGAACTAACCTACACTATTTTTGTTTGTGTGTTATTCTAGTTCATTTTCATCACTATTTATACGTTTTGATATTGAGAACCAACATTACAATTTTTTACTTTCTTAAATCAGGTTTAATCATGGCAAGGTCTGGCCGCAAAAAAATTCGTATTGAGAAGATACAAAATAAAAAGAAAAGGAGTGTGACATTCTCTAAAAGGCGTACTGGTCTTTTTAAGAAAGAAACTGAGCTCTCAGCACTTTGTGATAGTCCAAGTGCTATGGTGATTTTTTCCCCTGACAACAAATCTACCGTATACTCAATTGGATATCCATGTGTCAACTCAATTATGGATAAGTTTATGGAGGTGAATCCTCCAACAAACATTGATGACACTAACTCCCTCACTGTACATCGTAAAAATGCTATTAGAAAGGTGAATTTGGAGCTAATCGAGATTAATAGAAGGCTTGAAGAAGAGGAGGAACGCAAAAAAAGGCTTGACGCGGAGAATACAGGACGTTCCTATGAAAATTTTAATTCTCTTCAGTATCAACAATTGATCGAAACTATTGAAATCAAGTTCCTGGAAATGGAATGCCTAGCTATCCAACTAAAGGAGTGTAACATGACATTTCCCTACAGTACCTTCGGAGATGCCTTGGCTCCTAAATAAAAAGTTTCGTTCTATTTCAATGTTAGACTATTTAAATTTTGTTAAATTTATCTTATATATGGTTTTAATCATATATAATTGATTATGCTTTTTATGAAATAAAATAAACATGTCTTTTGTTTGATATGTGGTAATTTGTTATTCATTAATATTAAATTTGATATGCAAGTGTTTCAAGCCTCACTAAATTAATATCCAATTAATTAATAACTTCTTTAAAATAATATTTTTCTTCGGTCCTGACTTGGGCCAATGGAAAAAACACCAATTTCGATAAGATAATAAATTTTCAGAAGACTCCTATATAAATATATGATTCCATTAATATTATAAATTAATAATTCTTTAAAAGTACAAATATATCTAAAACAATTTAGTGAAATATGATTCTATTGTGTTCTGTTTTTAATTAAAATGTAAATCTAGTTGAAGCTCATCTCTAACTTTTCTTATTGCATCCAAAATTTTCGGTGTTGTCTTTTCGAACTGTACCATAAAATTGTGAAGAATTCTAAATGCGATAAGTGTTTCCTTACGCGTAACTGGTTCCAAAGGTATTGTATCATCTTCAACTTTATCATCAACATTATTTTTTTCAATTGTATCCACAATTTCTTCTAAGCTTTGGACCTTTGAACATGTATCATTTTTACCCATCCAACAGGTTATTAACGTCCATTTAATTGCGGTAACCGAGATCATTAATCATGACCTCAAGTTTATTAATGACGTTTTACAAGTGGATTCATTTAAATTCTGAGGGATGAAAATTTTGCGATGTCGAAACACTCTTTAAATTAATAAATATTAATTTATCGATTAAATAATAATATTTCATAATCCCAACTATATTAGTTTAGTGAGGTTTTACTGTAGTTATATAATAAAGGAAAAGAATAACATAAATAAAATCTTGTCAAATAACTTAAAGTACAAATGATCTCATTTTAATAAAATAAACTCTATGGTGCTCCTTTACCTACATCCGTTTATTAAAGAAATTATTCCTATACTTTATTGAGATAGATGGAACTTTCCCTCTAAGATAATTTCATTTTTCATGAATAACTCGAATGCTCTTCTTTCTGACAAAATATCAAATTGACACAATCAATTTTATCTTTATTTTGATACTTATGTACCCCTTTTACATTGAATTTTTAATAAAACCCAATTGGGTCTAGTGTAAGAATTGTTAGGTAGACACAGAGTCGTCTGGTGTACTAAACTCCAACTATACATGTGATCTAGAAAAAGGTCAAACCACATTAGTTCTTGTGTACAATCTCATATACAATACAATCATTGAAGGTCTATGCAAACCTTGTCCTTTTCTAGTAAAGATAGAGGTTGTTTCCGATAGACCCAAGACTTAAAATAAAGTATGTCCAAGCAGTTAGGAAAAGGAAATGCATAAATGACAGCAGCAAATCATTGAGGGTCTCATAAATCAAATAGTGGCTGCCAGGGGTTGGAGTGAAGCATCCATTTCAAGTTATTGAGATGGAATACTCATACTGTAGTTCTTGGTTTCTTGGTTGAGTAATCATGCATTTGCATTTTCCAAGTTGGAGGTATTATTTAACATGTCAGTAATGGAACTTCAGATGAAAATGAACGTAAACGACGACAAACTACAACGACGACAGAATCATTAATGTGAGAGAATAGTAAGCATCGAAATCTGACCATAGTAAGCTTGGAAATCTACATAAAATGCATAATGATGGCTAGTTAACATATTTTCTTAACCTGTTAGATGAAAAGAAGTTTTTCAGCGTACTGGACAAAGTAAACAACACATAATAAACAGGCATTCTCTGGCATAATTTATGCAGATGCACTTTCTATACACAGAGGTAATACCTCTTTCCGGTCGTTTCACCAGAGCTAAAAACAAAGACAGAGGTTCTACGCAAAATCAAAGACGAAAGAAAGAAGGCCACAAGGGAAGCAAGAAACCATGCTTCAACTGCATCAAGAGCACAAAAGGAAACAATACAATAAACCTACACTGTTACCTAGACATTCCTTCCGGGATGGTGGAACCATTTATCAATGCCCCATGCTTCCCCAAGGTTGGAATGCTGTTAGAACGTTTCTTTACTCGAATGTTGCCAGAAGTTGGGACTCTCTTCTCGTTCTTCTCTTTGAGAAAAGAAGTGTAGCTCCCGAGCGGTGGCTCCAAAATTACAGCACTCTTACTTCTGAAAGATTGGTCGATGCTCTTCCTATACGTCTCAAAACCTTCAGTTAGCTGGTCCCCTGAAACAGGTACAACCTTAGTACTCAACTCCGACTTATTGTATATTTCTTCATTAACATCAGTCATATAACCATCTTCTTGAACATCTAGCATGGCAAGATCATCATACTCCTCATCTGATTTAGTAGATTCCTCATCCACTGAGCCTTCCTGTGTGCATAGCAGCAAAGAGGTTGATTATTAAACAAAAAAAAAATAATTTGCGTCAAATCCCCAGTTGCTAGCTGAAAATCAATGAAACATGGGCTTCAAATTAATTCAATGGAACTTTGCACGACAAGTATAATGGTTAGGCAAGAAAGAGGATTTGAATACAGTCGCATATTCACTAAACAAACCAAAATGTATGATCTTATTAATTAGTTAGGACCTAATCATCTAGAAATTACATACTTCCAACGATATGTAGCAGCTTCCTGATGACATCAAGTATATAAATCATTCAACATACCTCCTCATCAACTATTTTGGAACCATCATCACTAAGATCCTCGTCACTGTCTCTTTCAAGTGGTTCATCAACCTCTTCATCATCACTACCATGCACTGATTGTTCCTCTTTGAGCTGTAATTATCGTGAAAAATGGGAATGCATCAAAGAACTTATGGAACTAAATGGAAGACGCAAGTAAATAAGTAAAGCAATATATACGACCTCCAAGCTCCATAAACCAAAGGGTAATACAGAGAAAGTGTGCATTATACGCTAGTTTATGGAAACCCATCAGAACTTCTGGGCGTACCTCTTTTGCATGTGCTTCAGGCAACCTTGGTGAACTGCAGCAAGAGGAATAGTACCTGCTGCCATTGTCCGTCAGCTCACCTCTCGATTCATCTACACTACTAGCATGACTGGTACCACCAACATCACTGGGCCAAGCACTGATCCCAAAATGGCCAAATTGCAGATTAATAGGTTCAGCTTTGCCAATCTGCAGTGGTCCATACATAGGGGTCCCTATTCCACTCGCAGTGGAGTGATCCATAATAGGCTTGCCATCATTGCCCAAAGTGTAAACTGGCCAAGCTTTTGCTACTGATCCATCATTGTTCAGAAGAGCCATCAAGTGCCTAGAAGAACCTTTTCTTTGAATCAGTTGAAACATTCCCTTAGAGCTCACACAATTGGCAGCACACTGGTTTCTGTATTCCTCATCAATGACGACAATCGTATTTGTGACTGGATCATACAATTGCTCTCCTGCATCACGCCTCCGTAAACAACCGAAGACAGTGGCATGAATCGCTGCCACACTTTTATCTACGTTGGTGTTGTTAATCTTTGGCACCAAATGCTTGTCAGCTCTGTTACAGAGATATTCTTGTATTGTCCGGATGTTTCGAATATATTTAACATACTTGTTTTTAGCAGGATCAAGAGTCATGTACTTTGCACGTACTGCAAACCTTTCTAAATGTTTTTCCTCATTTGCAATGTAAACCATAAAAGGTATGACTGACGGATGCTTCTTCATTAGTCCCATCTACAGGTATAAGAAAAATTGGCTCCAACTTAGCCATCACAAGAAAGTCCCTCCAGGTAAAAAGCAAAATATGCAATATTTAAAATTAATTATTACCACAAGAAAGTCCCTCCAGATAAAAAGCAAAATATGCAATATTTAAAATTAATTATTACCACAAAATTAAGGCTCAAATGAACACCCTCCACAACGACTGATTCTTTCCGGTCTTCCCATGCAGTTATTAGTCTATCAAGACTATCAATTACCATCTCACTCTGTGCCTTAAATCCTTCAACTGCCATTTCTCTGGAACTAATCAAATCAACAGCATTTGAAATCCGCACAGGTGGAGATTTTACACTTTCTTTTTGTATTGGTGGGGTTGAAATTCCAGCTAACTTCTTCGCCCTTTTCTTCGCTTTAGCTTCTGAAACAGCTACAGGATCCAAATATTCCCCTGCATGGTAGGTTGAAGCCCAAAGTAAAGGGTTTTGCTTTTCATCTACAAAACTCCTCATCATATGTCGAATGGAGTCAGTGGACACCACAGTCGTTATACCCAACCTGCTTCCCTGTGAAGATAAATGGAGAAGAAAATCATACATCTCATGTCCCAATATACACGGCAATCTTCCATTTCAGGAGATTTAACATACCACAATAATACACGCCTCATGTCCCAATTTATAATTTTTTGAGATCATTCCACCAAAGATATTTTACTTAATTTATTGAGTTTTCTCTCATAGGTTCAAATTCATTTAAACCAAATCAAATTTGAACATTTGATATGATATTTTCTCTGTCAAACTCCATGTTACTAAAAGTGATTGCTTTACCGCTTGAAGCGATGAGAAGCTAGGGATTATGGCTTCATAGGTGAAGTCATGTGCTTCAAAGAATTACTGCAAAATAAACCTAACAAAAGACAAATGGTTCTTTGGATCACAACTTACAGTAATTGGACTAATATCGGCATTATTGCATCTCAGAAACTGAAATCAATTATTTTGTTAGCAATTTGATTATGATAGTACAATATTACATACATGTTTGGTATTGTTTGATTTACATAAATTATGCACTTCAACTTCATGTATGGAATTTTTTATTTTTCCATAAATTATGCACTTCAATTAAAAAGCTGAGTGGCGTTTCACTTTTTGCTGGTCACTTCAAGCCCAACGAGCTTTGTAACTTTTTTTGCATCTTTTGCTTGTAACAGATCAAACTAACTTTTCAATTAGTACATTAATATTTTCTTCCATCATCACTTGGTATAGGACATACGCCAGAGTAATATCAAGAGTCAATTAAATGGGACTGAGGGATTATGACATGAAAAATTAGGAGGTTAGTACAACAGCCAAGGCTATGAGAGAACTTATACCAGCAAAGCAGACAATGTAGATTTGCCACAGCCACTAGTCCCACACAATAGCACAGTTACAGATTCTTTTCTTTCTCGGATCCTGAAACATAGCAACAACTCTGTGAAAAATACAGAACAAGGTACACTGAAGAAAAATATCAGCAAAATGGGCACATCATCAGCCTCCTATATCAATCACCATGGACAGACGAATTAATAGGGCCATTATTCCCCTAACTTAAGAAGTGGCATTTAATATACATAACCACAACTACAGGAAACAGAAAATAAAGGCAAATGACGTTAATAAACTCGATTAAAATCCAGAATTATGCTGATTAAATTTTGAATAGAAAGTGATTGAGGAAAACCCCAAAGGCAACAGTTACTCCCATAATTTGCAATTGACGAGACACATTTCTACCATGGAGAGATCTAAATGCATTTCTTAGCAAAATCATAGAGTGACAATAGAACCTTCATTCCAATGGCATATTTACTAATTCGGGCATTAACTCATTTCAAGGAGATGAGAAAATTGCTAGCGAAGTCTGAGAAATAAATCAGATGAGACTGGCAGACTCATTTTATAATACTTGTTCTATTCACTAACAAATATTGATGCCTTCTAATGGAACAGCAGATAAATTACATCAGTTACCCATGAAACCATACAGATCATTAAAATGGAAACTTCTATTTTGCTTCTCTTACAACTTTGAGATTTCAGCAAAAAAAAATTCCAGATTAGGCTAAAGAATGACCAATATCTCAGAAAAGATTGGTTTCTTTTTTAAGTGGCTGCATACTAATAAAAACATCACCATATAAGTTAGGGGAGAAGGATGTGCTACAAAACAAGAATTCCCATGCCCTCCCCGTGTCGTTTTATAAATAGGTGTGATATTTTTTTATTTTCATTTTTTGTGTGTGTCTGGGGGGTAGGAACAGCGAAATACACCTCATAATACCAAGGGAGAGACAGCAGAACCTCACCTGCAAGCTAAAATTAAATCAGCCCTCTGGTTGGGTCCCATATACTTGTATTCGGTTAAAGCATCACAAACAACATCTAGGAAAGTCCCTCTCTTGACAATGACTGTCGTGCGCCTTTTGTACAACTCAAAAGGTATGCTGCTCTCACTTTGATTGTTCCCTTTATCCATGAATGCATTCATAAAGGTACTGGACTCTCTATGATGAAGTCCTTTAGAGTTATCCTGTCCCAGTTGTGCTCTATCTGCTGAAACCAACTTATCACCCATACATTCACTTCTCATTTTGTCAAAAACTGTTCTGCTTATCTGTTCATGCAAACAAACAAAAAAATATGTAGTAATTAATGACCCTAAATTTATGTGTTCTAGAAGAATTTGGAAGTCAGAATGCAAAAGAATCCTCTAAAGAACATCAAACAATGGACTAGTCTAATCTTATAAAGGCGGACTCTCATCAGCAGGGTAAAAACAACCATTCTTGCCAATCCTTAAAAGCAGAATCCCAAGTGAGACTTAATGTCCTTTAAGAAGGATACAAAAAAAATTACGTTGCTCAGATCCTCCAAAAATGCCACCGCACACACGTTTAATCCTCCAAAAAAAGCACAAATCTTGAGAGGATCCGACAATAACCTCACAGCATTATTGGAGGATATGAACACAGAATTTTTTTATCTACTAAAAAGGAATCTCAAATCTCATTAAAATTCTGCTTTTAAGGATAGGCAAGAATGAGTTTCTTGGCAGCATTTATGGCTGATCCAATTCTCAAGCATATAATTTAAAAATAACACATTACACATGAGCTTTAAAACAAGAAGTCATTAATTTCATTCACTGGCAGAACACAATTTTTAGGGGAAAAAACTCGACTTTACCAAGATAGTCATTAATCTAACTTTCAAGCTTCAACCTTTTTTTAAAAAACAATAGATAGACCAGATATATACTTAATTAGACTTCCTTTTCATAACTGATCAGTTTTATATTGGCAGCTCACAGAACTAATGAAAGATTGTTAACATCCCAACAATACTTCTACCATAATCAATTACTGAGACTAACAATTATGAATGAGCAAGTTAAAGGGAACGAATAATATTCCAAAAACAGTAGTCCATCCGTTTCAAATTATTTTTCATATACTCCTTTTTAATCTGTTTCAAAAATAATTACTTTTTACTTTCCTGGAAACTCTTTAATCTGTTTTAAAACATTTTGATACATTCTACACATCTTCCGTCTAAAACCTGACAAACAAATTGAAACGAAGAGCATAAATCAGATCATAAAGACTGCACATTCTCAAAATAAATACCACATAAATCACCAAACTGAGAAAAAAAATCACCTTAAACGCATGTCGAGGTTTACATCCCATAAGTTGCAGAGTACTCTGTAGAACAGAACGCGTATATCTAAAAGAGTCTTTCCCTTGATCTCTCTTCTCCTCCACCTCCTCATCATCTACTACCACTATATACAACAGCTTCGTTACCTCTGTAGCCATTTCCTAACAATCACAACACCGAAAAAAACCTCAATCTCCGAGCAAAAAAAAAATAAAATAAAATAAACAATGCATATACTAAATCGTCATCCGTACATCATCGATCATCAATTACAGAAAACAACAACAAAATCAGATACATTATAACAAAACGATTCTAATTCTAATAATAATGCCGGTTACTGCAATTGATGAAATTGAACCTGGAAAGATGAATTCGGAGTCGTTTTCGTCTGTATATATAAAAAACGGCGATGACGACGACGACGGCGGTGTACGGCGGCGGCGGCGGTGGTTTAGGGTTATAACAAACCGGAGATTGATGAAGATGAAGAGAGGAATTTCCAACGCGATCTCGCCATAACAACTTTGCTGGGTTTTTTTCCACGCATCAAAACACGAGTGCATACACGACTACCCCTTTCTTCTCTATTTATAGTAAAAATATAAATAAAAACAACAAAAAAGATCCTACGGGTCGGGTCGGGTTAAAATACCGGAGCGATAATGAGTTGGTGTTCACACGTGAGAAGGAACAGAAAACTGTGGGTACCCACCTCTTTGTGTATTTATAGTAAAATCCTTTTGTCTCTATTAATGTGAACGTATTTAACTGAGCACGAAATTTAAGAAATAAAATGAATATTTTTTAATATTTGTGAAAAAAATGAGTATTTAAAAAATTTAATAAGTTTAAAAAATTTAAAATTATTTGTTAATTTTGTAATTTTAAATATATCAAGAAAAGTAAAATAGAGAAATTGAATAGATGGAATATAAAAGTGTTATTTCTACGAGATAGATTAGAAAGAAAAAAGTGTTAACATAGGGAAAAAGATAAAAATGTACCTAATATAATCTTTATCTTAGGAAGATCGAAAAGTTATTTTTGATAAATCCTCAATTTAAATAAAAATATAAATATATAAAATAATAACGAAGAAGTTATATTGAAAATAATGAAAAGTGTCATGTAAATCAAGACGAGAAAAGTAGAAGAAAACTGACCACGTGTTTTAGAGGAATACTGAATATAAAATATGTTATTTCTGTGAGAGAAAATAGAAAGAAAAAAGTGTTAACATAGGAAAAAAGATAATATGTACATAATATTATCTTTATCTTAGAAAGATAGTAAATTTATTTTTGATAAATACTCAATTCAAATAAGTATACAAAATAATAATGAAATTGAAAATAATTGTGTCACGTAAATTAAAACGAGGAAAGTAGAAGAAAACTGACCACTTCAACAGGTTTAGGTCGGGAGTTCTAATAAATAGTATTTACACGTGTGAAGGAATCAGAAACAATGGTTTTTTTAATAATCGGGAAAAAAAGACAGGTGGATCTGAATATGACCAACAACTTTTGTCCTGGTTTTAGGGGGATATAATTGTCAATTTACATGATTAAGAATAGAACCAAAAAAGGACATTGAAAAGGAAATTAAGTAAAAGTAAAACAAGAAAATGACTTGAAAATAAATATGAAAAGAAAATATTTAAAAATAATAATAATATTAACAATAAAATAAAAATAGTCCATTTAAATTTGAGTTTTGAATTAGGGAAATTAATAAATAAATAAAAACGTTAAATTAAACCACACATAAATGTAAATTTGAGTCTTGTACAAGATGTTCGATTTAAAAGACATTGAGAAAAGATTCATATCAGGTCATATGTGAGGATAATCACCTTTCAAATCTATTGTTTTGTTTGAATATGTTTTGTTTTAAGTCGATAGTTTATTAGAAATAATTATTTTCTCTATGAAGTAAGAATAAAAATCCACACATATTCCACTTTCCTCAAACCTTACTTATAAAATTACACTAAATTTATTGTTGTTACGATTGCACTCATTAATTACCTTCTTTTTTTTCTAATTACTTAATAATAAAAACAAAGTAAATATAATATATTTAAAAATCCATTTAATTTTGACTGTGGATTTTGGGCGGTTTAAGGGTAGCGGAAGACAGAGATATATCGGTCAAGGACACAAGTCCCAAGACAAATAAGTTAATTTCGTCATTATTATTTTTATTTTTTTGCTTATATACATTTAAAAAAAGTGATTTCCTTTTTATTCATTTATTTTCTTTGCCACCTTTATATCTCCGCAAAAAGTAGGGATAAAATCTATATACGTTTTATTTTTTTTAAAATAATTTGTAGAATTATAGAGTAATAAATGTTATTGTTAAGTATTATTTTATTTACATCCACTTGTACTATTTTCTTGAATATCAATCATTAATCATATGCTAATTCCAAATTATATTTTTACTAAATGTAAAATTGTTAAAAGTCTTTGTAAGGAACATTTTGGTATTACCAAATTGAAAGTGCAGTGGCATAACATGTTAAGAGGCACATGATGTGTTAATTAGTTGGATTATTAGTAGGTTAACTAATTTAATTATTGTTAGCTTCTTTGTTAGAATTAATTGTAGTCAGTTAAATAAATGTAATACCCGTAATTAGGTAGAAAAGTTACACATGTCACTAAATAAATTAAGGAGCACTCTATTAATTAGACAGGATATAACGTATTTTCAGCTTACCAAAACATGCATAACGTAAATAGAAGAGTTTAAAGATTGAGAATTAAGGAAATAGATAATAGAGCGTATCTTAGCTTTTTACTCTCACATTCTTTTTTATTTAATTTTAAAAATAATAATTTTCAGAGGTAGAAAATAGGATTTGCGTACATTTTATTCTTCTCCAACTTAACATATGAACTATATTGAATATGTTATTGTTTTTTTTGTCCGTATCCAAGGGGGCTTGAACCTTCATTCTTAGTTGTATTTACCACTCCACCATAACCCTTGTTGGTGACTATGTTATTGTTATTGTAACATAAATAAGAAGGCAACATACTAATCTAATAATTAAAATACAAAAAACTGACTCAAACACTATTAATTAAAAAAAGAGCACACGTTAATTGACATGATTAAGAAAGAGATTAGCACCCATTAAAAAGGAAAGGTGGTGGCAAATTAAAGACCCAAAAGTTAGATACACTTTAAATTATTTTTCAATGATTTCCACTTCACGGCGATTTAATATAACGACTTTATAACTAATTAATTTCTTTTTAATTTGCAATTTGCAATAAGCCCCATTAATGTAATGGGATTTTTATATTTATACTACTCATAGACATCATTTTATTAAATCCCACCACAACAAAAAGACACTCAATAGAATGACAAAGTCAATACAATTTTTATACATTTTTAATAATCCGTGAATATGTTTTATCCAAGGTTACCTTCGTTTTTCTTTTTTTGATTTTTCATCCCGTGTTTGATATTTGTATTAGAGTTCAACTATTTTAAATTTGTGTCGCGTAGGATCTCATTCAGAGAGAAGTGCTCCCTACCAAGGATTATTCAAGCCTCAAACTCGAGACTTCTGGTTAGAAAAGGAGCAACCCCATCCACTACACTACATTCTTTGATAGTTTGTACTAAATTACATAATTTCATTTCACTTGATATGTTCGAATTCTATCAAATGACGTATAAATTCAAATAAGTTACGAGTTTAGTAACAAATTCAAAAGCTCATAAAATTTAAATTTCATTTCACTTTTTATCATTATCGAAAAATATAAAATATCTCCCTATAAAATAAAAACACTATAGAACATGGTACTAAAGTAGGTAAGATATTTATTTATCTTATTATATATGTACCTAATTTTGTCGGATCAAAAACGTGTACATAAAATGGAGCAACAAGACATAAATGTACATATGAACAACGACGAGGCATCAACAATTTATTGATTTGCATTAATTTTACGAAATACTTTGCTATTATTATTTTTTTCAAAATATTACTCTATTTTATTATGTTAAATATGCCATATTTTTAGTTATATATATAGCAACATTAATTGGATACTATGTTATGGTTTATTGAGACTATTGATAATTAATGTATCTACGTAATAAGTTTAAGGGTACACATACAAAACTTTTACAAAATTTAAGTAAAAAATATCTATGAAAACACTTATTATAATGTATTACTAAGGTGTTCAAATGAAATATATATAATTTAAATATTTAAATAAAATTTATTAATAAATTTAAAAAGTTATTGATGTATTCCGAAAAAGATAAATAGTCGTAAATTACTATTTGTTGAAGTGACGTAGTCTTGCTTTACAAAAGGTTAACAAATTAAGAATTTAAGAATATGGGTCCATAATGGCACGCATTTTAAAATACTGTCAAATCTTCTAGAAATATTAATTTAAGATTCTTTTTTCGACTTCAAACTTTGAATTATACTTTTTTAAAATAAAAATTATAATAAAAAGAGTAGTTATTGACCCTTTTATTTTATATTTTACTATCTTCTTGAAAAAAATACTACCGACTCTTTCTTTATCCTAATGATTCTTCAATTACTACCTTGGCTCAATATATCTTTGATAATTTTCACTTTATTTTCGTTGGAGGTTTATGATTTTTCGAGTCAAATGAAATCAATTTTTTTTAAAAACTTTCAAGTTGTGCTTGACATTTTAATTTTAAGAATCGTCGTAGTGAAGTCAAATGTGATAGTTATTTAAATAATAATCTTTAAAGGTGTACTTTACATTTTAATTTGAAGAATTGTCGTAGTAAAATCAATATGATAATTATTCAAACAGTAATATTTGAAAGTTATTGTGAGTAACAATATTTTTATTCCTTTTAGGAAACAAATATAACAACTAAAATATCAATATTTTTGTGAGATAAATGATACAATCAGACGTCTATTATAGTTGTGATTTGAGAATTTTACGTGCAAAAAGAATTATTTTCAAAAGTAAGCACAATGGTTCGTGAAATGAGTGATAGATAAAATTGTATTTGGCGGATTTAATTATAGTTGTAATTTGAAAATTTTACGCAGCGAAAAAGACTTTTTTGAAGAATAAGCACTACAAGATTTCACAAAACAGGTGATAGAAAGAGACTTTGTTAGATTTCACATTTTTAACTAGATATCTAGAATCTCAAGTGACGAGAAAAACTCTTTTAGAAATAAATATTGTACGGTGTGGTAAGATTGTGATAGACAAAATTATTCTTACTAGACTTTGACTTTAATTGTGATATAATCTAATGCGGCGAAAAAACTCCTTTAAAAGTAATGAACGATAAACAAATAAATGTCTTTATCATGTATTCTCTTGATTTGACAATCTTACGTGGTGAAAAAGCTCTTTTAAAAGTAATAAGCATAATATAATTTTGTGAGATGAGCGATATATAATAAATGTTTTTATATTATCATCTGATCTTAATCTTTCTCAATTTGACAATCCTATGCAGCAAAAAAGCTTCTTTAAAAGTTTTGACAATAATATGATCTAATGCGATGAGCGGTATATAACAAAAGTTTTTTATTAATGATTCTGATACTTTTTCGATTTGACAATCTTACGCGGTGGAACGTGTCGCATTCTCTATGGTGAACCCCTATTAATCCATCTTATTGGTGGGATTATCTTCACGTTCCATAATTGTTGAACTGTCTCTTGATTTTCAGTTCAAAATTGATAATCAAATTGTTCTTTTCACCAAACATCATAAGCCAAAAAGCTAATTTATGTCATTTTCAGCATATAATTGGGATAATATTAGTGGTTTAGAAAATAACAAAAATGACGGCTCAAGTCAAATATTGTGAATTATTTCACATAGAATCAGATTCAGAAAAAAAAAATAGAATGGTTTCCAAAAATATTATAAATAAAATCGAAAGTGTTGCTTATCAATTTACTCATGAAACGTTTAAAAACACTAATCAAATGTGAATAATATTATTAGAAAAAAAATGTTATCGAATTGAAACCCGGAAATTACGTTCCGAAAAAAACCTTTCTAAAAGCTAATACTAGTAGGTAATAAGAATTCAATCTTCCCTTGAATACTATATATGTTCAACTAATTAATTAAATTTCTAAAATTAAAAGGAGTTAAATAATAATGTGAACATATACATTTTTAAAAAAAACATAATTTTAGAATATGATTCTGAATAACGTGTTTAAACAACTTGTTTGAAACCTTTTAGTTTTTACTTCCCCCTATATAAACAATAACAATAATAACTTTATTTTTATTATTATTATTATTATTATTTGGGTTTTAAAGGTGTGAATAGGAAATGAAGGGTAGTTTTAAAGGTGTGAATAGAAAATGAAGGGTTGTGACTTTACGAAAGGGTTGTGACCTTTATGAAAGGTTGTGTTTTTTCTAAATGGTTGTGACCGTTTGAAAGGTTGTGACCTTTCTGAAAGGTCTTTTTTCAAAGAGTTGTGACCTTTACCCTTTGTTGGCTCTAAATAGAGAGACTTTCTCTCATTTTTCAGTATAGAATTCTTCCCTTCTTCTGCATACATTTCTTACAAAATAAAATCGATCGATCTTGTCTGTGTGTGTGATTCGTTGTTGTCATTTTTTGAGTTCGTTGAAATTATCGAAGTTTGAGGTACCGCTACTTCTTTAATGGTTAATCCGTTTTATCTTGGGAGGAATTAATCTACAACCTCGGGTACTTGAGGGGATTAAATTTCTCAAGGACACACAATGGGTTCTGTGGACTCGGATAGTTATTTTCTTTTTTCTTTCATCTTTTATAATTTCTGGTTTGCTAATCTGAATACAGGAGTTAACATTATAATTATTATTATTATTATTATTATTTATTTGCAAAAAAAAACAGAGATAAATCAAACGTGGAGATATAATAAGAGCAAGAAACTTATTCTAATTAATTATTTATTAGTGATCCTGCAAGAAAAAAAAAAGAAGGGAATATATGCCTTCGCACTCTTGAAAACAAATTCATTTTAAAAATTGGGGTGCTTTTTCTCTTATTCTTTTTTTAAAAATAAAATAATTAATAATAATAAATTAAGGGGTTCTTTTATTACAATAGTATAATAATAATAATAATAATAATAAGAGAAAAGAATTGAATCCCAGCTGTATGTACAAGGAAAGTATCATTTTCTTTACTACTAGTGTGCAATTTGAGTAAAAGCACCTTTTTTTTACTTTATTTTATTTAGTCAATGTAATGGGCAATTTATTTTTTAATTTCTCACCTGATGTCTAAAGCTCGTATTGGAATCCCGATTAATTCAGATTGCACACTATTAGGGCCGATTCGGGGGTGACACTCCCAACATAATTTTTTTCGTACCCAAAATTCATTTAGAATTTTAAATCGCACTTTGATTAAGAATAAAGCAGACCCCTTCATAGTACAATGTAATGATACTTAATAAATTTTCAATATTCTTGTATTGCAGTACATATAGTTGATAGATTCCACTGCCTGCATATATTGATGAATAAAGCAACGAATCAATGCATTTTTTTTTTGTTAATGGCATAAAAAGTATGTATATTTATTAATTATATAATATATAATTACTAGTGTATTATTCAAATTGAATTAAAAAAAAACAAAAGTTTTACTCTTTTAGTGCAACTTTCCATCAATAATTCAAGATTATGGAGATTTGGTGTTGTATACAAACTTATTTTTATTTCTATGTGTTTTCTTAAGAGAAACTTTTATTTTACACATAAAAAATCTGAAATTATTATTTTTTTATATTTAATTTGTAAATAACTCGAAGAGATCATATTTCTCTAAAACAAATTTTATCTGTTGATATGAAAATGAAGTTAAATTCGATAAAAAATAACCTTCAAAAATTTATGCTTTATGAAGAAAGATTGAATGTGACATACCAAATATCGATCATATCTCCCTACTCAATATTAGGAAATACACTAAAAAAAATTATTAAAAAAATATTTTAATAAGATATCTTAGAAGATAATACAAGAAGTTATTATCCTAATTTCTCGTACAAATTAGTGTACCCAACACAAGATCTTATTTTGGTTAATAAAATATGTGCCTAATTACTTGTCCACTTTTGAATTAACACATCTATTAAGAAAATAATTATTGACATAGTGAGTTTACCATTTTACCCCTATTAATTATGAAGTGGATGAATTAAAAACTTAAAGTTTTCAAAAAGTTCTATATTTTTCAAAGTAATTAATTGATGGTATAATAGGTAAAAAAATTATCCTTTCTTGATTTGTCAAAATGGACAAGTAATTAGGGACAACTAAAAAATGAAAAGTGGACAAATAATTAGATACAAAGGAAGTAGTAAATATCACCAAGAAAATACACACTATTTAAAAGTATTTTAAAAAAAAAAAAAAACAACCTTGAAAATTAATATTTAGAATAACTTAATTATTCTCCAAATATTCATCCCCCAAAAAACTAATCAAAATATACAATTTAATTTGACCAATCTTGAATCAAGAAAAACTTTGAATGTGATCCAATCCGTTTATTAATTAAGTCGATATTTCTATTTTCTCAATAAGTCGCCTTTGTTCATAAAGAATACTAAAAACGAAAATCTTTAAGAGAGATGGTCGCCCTACAAAGCCATTTGTACATCACTCGATTGTTTTGATTTCTAGAGTCCATACAAAAGGATGTGAAACCTCGTCTTTTATTTACTATGAGCGTTATACAGTACAAATTCAAATTAATCATATGACATTAATTGAAATAGTCAAACTTCAATATAAATATCAGAAAGCGATAAAAAAAATTCATTCACTTTCACTAGCTCTTAAATAATGTCAGGATTGATACTGACGGATGAGAAATCAATGCTGTGGGAATCTGTGCTTTACTAATTCCCAGCCCCAATTAATTAATTAATGGTCCATGGCTTTTTATTATTATTATTATTATTATTATTGATACTCGATTAAATTTAAATTTATGTTGAAAATAAATTGTTCTCTAATAAAGAGGACTTCACACACATCAAATTCGAACTCGAGAGATTTCTTAAAAATTAAAGAGGAGTATTATCACTCTAGCATAATTATATTACTTTTTTTCATTTCAATTTTTTATTCAGTTTTGATTCGACATGAAATTTTAATAATATGTAAAATGTATTAAAGTATTTTATAATT
>JAJOOO010003776.1:0-19191 GCA_029582685.1 Solanum piurae
TCTTCCTCTTCTTCTTCCTCTTCTTCCTCTTCCTCTTCCTCCTCTTCTTCCTCTTCTTCTTCCTCTTCCTCTTCTTCTTCCTCTTCTTCTTCCTCTTCCTCTTCCTCCTATTCTTTCTCTTCCTCTTCCACTTCCTCTTCTTCTTCCTCATCTTATTCCTCTTCTTCCCCTTTCTCTTCCTCTTCCACTTCCTCTTCTTCTTCCTCATCTTAGTCGTCTTCTTCCTCTTCCTCTTCCTCTTCCTCTTCCTCTTCCTATTCTTCTTTCTCCTCTTCTTCCTCATCTTCTTCCTTCTCTTCTTCCTCATCTTCTTCCTTCTCTTCTTCTTCTTCTTCCTATTCCTCTTCCTCTTCTTCTTCCTCTTCCTATTCTTCTTCTTCCTCTTCTTCCTCTTCTTCTTCCTCTTCTTCCTCTTCTTCTTCCTCTTCTTCTTCGTCTTCCTCTTCCTCTTCCTCTTCCTCTTACTCTTCCTTTTCTTCTTCCAATTCATCCTCCTCTTCTTCCTCTTCTTTTTCCTCTTCTTCTTCCACTTCTTCTTCCTCTTCATCTTCTTCTTCCTCTTCTTCCTCTTCTTCCTCTTCTCTTTTTCTTCCTCTTATTCTTCTTCTTCCTCTTCGTCTTCCTCCTCTTCCCCCTCTTCCTCTTCTTCTTCTTCTTCTTACTCTTCTTTCTCTTATTCCTCTTCTTCATCTTCTTCTTCCTCTTCCTTTTCTTCTTCCTCTTATTCTTCCTCTTCCTCTTTTTCTTCTTCTTCTTCCTCTTCTTCCTTGTCTTCTTCCTCTTCTTCTTCTTCCTCTTCTTCCTCGTCCTCTTCCTCTTCCTCTTCTTCCTCTTCTTCCTCTTCTTCTTCTTCCTCTTCCTCTTCCTCTTCCTCTTCCTCTTCTTCCTTTTCCTCTTTCCTCTTCCTCTTCCTCTTCCTCTTCCCTCTTCCTCTTCCTCTTCCTCTTCATCCTCCTCTTCCTCCTGCTCTTCCTTCTCCTCTTCCTCTTCCTCTTCCTCTTCCTCTTCCTCTTCTTCTTCTTCTTATTCTTCCTCATCCTCTTCCTCTTTTTCTTATTCTTCTTCTTATTATTATTATTATTATTATTCCTCTTCTTCTTCTTCTTCTTATTATTATTATAATTATTATTAGTCTTCCTCTTCTTCTTCTTCCTCTTCCTCTTCTTTCTCCTCTTCCTCCTCTTCCTATTCTTTCTCCTCTTCCTCCTCTTCCTCTTCTTCCTATTCCTCCTCTCCCTCTTCCTCTTCTGCCTCCTCCTTCTTCTTCTTCTTCTTCTTCACGATTTTGCTTTATTGTTATTTTTCATTACAAATTTCTTCAGGAATTCTTTATTATAATCCTCTCTTACCCATAATCAAAGAAACTTTAAATAAAGTTAGTTATCACTCCCAAATCAAAGTAATAAAATAAAAAAAATAAAAAATATTTTTTTTTGCTAGAACCCATATCAAATAAAAAACAAACTTTTCAGTTTCCAACACCTTCACAAGCTCTTCTCTCAAACGTTCATTCTAATTTTACATTTTTGAATTTAACCACAAATTGGGGTATCTTCAAAACGGTGCATAAAAAATTCAACTGCACCATAATATATTTTCTAGTTAGATTAACTTCAATATTTTAATTTTGTTTGCTACTTTCACCAATCTTATGAAAAGAAAGAAATTAATTTGAAATTTTTTGTTATTCCCATATACTACTTTTGGTATATCCCTTCAAAAGCCCCCAACATTAGTAAAATGTGTAGAAATGGAATTTCAAAGAAATTGCGGGGAATATGATAAAGATATTGTCCATGAAAACTTTTACTTGTCGGAAAAAAATTCACCATATTTTCACTTGCCGGAATGTCAATGGATGAGAAGTCTGTTTGATAATGGTGATGTTCTTGATGATAATGGAAGATTCATAATGGGGCACATAATAAAATGTGCTTCATTCTATCTCCTTTTTTGAAGCCTCCTTTTAATTGAGCTATGCATGTAATATTGTCTTCAAAGAGGACTATGGGTACCTTGACATCACACTTCAAACCACATCTTTCTTTGATGAAATGTCTCACTGATCTCAACCATACACATTCTCTACTTGCTTCATGAATAGCTATTATCTCAGTATGATTTGAAGAAGTAGAGACAGTGGATTTCTTGGTAGATCGCCATGATATATCAATACCTCTGTATCTGAACAACTAGCCTGTTTGAGTTTGAGCTTTATGTGGGTCAGATAAATAACTTGTATGACCAACAAGATGTGCACTATCTTTGTTAGTATAAAATAGACCAATATCACTGGTCCCCTTTAGCTATCACAATATATGTTTAATTATGTTCCAATGTCTTCATGTAGGGGAAGAACTATATCTTGCTAACAAATTAACATAAGATGTTATGTCAGACCTCGTTGTACTAACAAGATACATAAGTGCACCAATGGAACTAATATAATGTACTTTAGGACTAAGAGGTTCGTCATTCTCTTCTTGAGGTTGGAGTAGATCTTTACTCACTTCAAGTGATCGAACAACCATTGTAGTACTTAATGGATGTGCTTTGTCCATGTAATAATGTTTCAAAAATTTCCCAGTATAGGCAGGTTGATAGACGAAGACCTCGTTTGCTAATTATTCAATTTGCAGACCAAGGAAAAGTTTTGTCTTTTCAAGGTCTTTCATCTCAAATTATTTCTTTAGATATTCAATTATCTTTTGGACCTCTTCTGGAGTTGCAATGAGATTAATGTCATCAACATAAACAACAAGAATAAAAATCCTGATGTTCTTTTCATGATAAAAATACAAGGACAAATGACATCATTTATATAATCTTCTTTTATCAAGTACTCACTGAGGTGATTATACTACATGTGCCCTGATTTCTTTAAGCCATATAATGACTTTTGCAATCTGATTAAATACATTTCCGGAGATTTTGAACAATATGCTTCAGGCATTTTAAATTTTTCTATGACTTTTATATAAATTTTATTATCAAGTGAACCGTAAAGATAAGTTGTAATTACCTCCATCAGATGTATTTCTAGATTTTCATGTACAACTAAATCAATGATATATCAAAAAGTTATTGCATCCATAATCGATGAATATGTTTGTTCGTAGTTGACTATGGGTCATTAAGAAAATCTTCGTGCAACAAGGCGTGCCTTGTATCTTACAATTTCATTTCTCTCATTTCGTTTTCATACAAAGACCCATTTATAGCCAACTAATTTTACATTATCAAGCGTTTAGACTAATGGTCCAAAAACCTCACGTTTAGCAATTGAATTCAATTCTGATTAAATTGCTTCTTTCCATTTTGACCAATCACATCTTCGTCAACATTCTTCGACATACAGAGGTTCAAGATCCTCATTGTCTTGCATAATGATAAGTGCAAGGTTATATGCAAAAATATTATCCACCATAATTTTGATCGATTAAACTTTATCCCATTTTAAGAAGAGCTTATTGATAGTTCTTCATTCACTTGAGACTCAGGATCACTGATTTCTTCAGAAATATAAGGATTGATCATATCTTGAATCTCTTAATGAGATTCTTTTATAGTGTCATTTTTCACGCTTCTTTATCTAGGATTTTTATCCTTTGAAACTAAAGGTCTACTGCGCGTATGAGATTTAGAAGTTATGACACTATTAGATGGTCCTGTTGGAACATCAATTCGAATAGGCACATTCTCTACATGAATATGCGACTTAGTTATCCTTTTCAAATTAGTAAATGCATCGGACATTTCATTTGCTATATTTTGCAAATGGATGATTTTTTGGACATCCTTTTACATATTCGGGAACGTGGACTGAAATGAGATAATGATGAAAATTTCCATGAAATTTATCTTTTAAGTTCTTTTTTCTCTCCCCTAATTGCGAAAAATTTGTTTCATCAAATCGACAATCTGAAAATCTTGCAATGAATAAATCTCCCGTCAATGACTCAAGTTAGCGATTTATGGAAGGTGAATCAAACTCAAAATATATTCCTAACCTTCTTTGGGGGCCCATATTAGTGCGTTGTGATGGTACTACTTGCACATATACACATCCAAAAATTATTATATGAATAATAATTGGTTCATGACCAAACCTTTATTGTGACGGAGAGTATTTATTATATAAAGTTGATCTAATATGAACAACTGATGCTCCATGTAAGATATAATGACCCCAAATGGTAGTGGACAACTTTATTTTCATAAGTAGCGGTCGTGCTATCAATTGTAGGCGCTTAATAAATGACTCAACAAGACCAATTTGAGTATGCATGAGCTATATGCTATTCAACTTTTAGACCAATTGATAAGCAATAATCCTCACAAGCTTGGGATTTAAATTCCCTAGCATTATCACAGCGAATAACCTTAATGGGATAATTTGGAAGTTGTGCCCTTAATCGTATAAATTGTTCCAATAATTTCACAAACACCAAGTTGCGAGACAATAAGAGACACACATGAGACCATATTGAAGATACATCTATTAGGACCATAAAATATCTTAACAACCCGAATGAGGTACACATGAACCCAAATGAATAGGTTCTCAAATATCCCCATGTATAAGTTCTAAAAATTTAGGAGATTAATTGTTAACCATCAATGGTGATGGCCTAGCAATATATTTGTCTTGACAACAAGAAACACATGAATATTCATCACTTTTAAGAATCTTCAGGTTGTTTAACCGATGCCCATTTGAATTTTCGATGATTCGTCTCATCATTATTTATCTTGGATGACCTATTGGGTCATGCCAAAGCACAAAAGTTTTTAAATCAGTAACCTTTTAGTTTACGATAGAATGTGCTTCAATTATGGTTATTTTTTCATAATATAAGAAAGAAGACAAAGTTGGTAATTTATCCAACACATATTTCTAAGCTGAGATATTTTTGCTAATACCAAAATATTCAATATCCATTTCATTTATTGTCTAAACATAATATCCATTTCGGTGAATATTTATAAAACTTATCAGGTTTCTTAGTAATTTAGAAGAGAACAATGCATCTTCTATAACATGTTTTGTCCCCTTATGCAGAAATATAGTAGCTCTTCCGGTGCCTTTTATCAAGTTTGAATCACCAAAAATTGTAGTAACATTGATTTCCTTCTAAGGAAGTAAGAAAAATATTTCTCATCTTTGAATATGACGTGTGTTGTTCTACTATCAACTATATAAATGTCTTCAGGATTGATCATTGATCAAAATAAAATTTAAGGGTATCCGTATATTCTTCAAGATAAAAGATACAAACGAAGTAAAATATTATAATATTATTACTAAAAAAAACATTAAACAACCTTTATTTATTTACAAGACTAGGAAAACATATTCATACTAGTTCATACAAACAATGAGAATGTAACATATTTAGATTATTACAGATCCATCACCTATAAAGTGATCTACATTTCCCTCGGAATTTTCAAAGAAATACACTACATCTAGATGCATGGGCTCAACATTATTTTTAGAGATAAATTTTTCTTCTGCATTATTTTTCACCTCCTTCAGAGAAGCTTGATACAACTCAATCAGGTGCCTTAGCGTACGAAAGGTATGTGACCAATGCCCTTTTCTTCCACAATGATAACATTTGTTGTCTGAATTTTTCTTCTGCACCACTTCAGGATTTTCATCCCTCTTTTTACATTTACTATTGGTGAAGGTTATTATTTGGTTCAAGAAATCACCATGATTAAAATTTCTTCCTCGACCACTGTCACAACTTCTCCGAGCTTATATTGGTGAAAATTTACCGTATTCACTTCAGGAAATGATATAAAACCAGTAAGTTGACCTTCATGATTTTTCATCAGTAGGTCGTTATGTTGTTCAACATCAAGGAGATATGAAATTAATTGAGAATATTTTTTAAATCTCATTTCTCGATATTGCTGATGTAGGAGCATACTCGAGGCAAGAAAAGTGGAAAATGTTTTCTCCAGCATATCATGGTCAGTGATATTTTCTCCGCATTATTTTAATTGTGAGATAATTTGAAATATGTAAGAATTATATGCACTGATAAATTTAAAGTATTGAAATCTCTAATGGATTCATTCATAACGTGCTTGTTGAAGGACGACCAAGTTCAGGTCATCATATCTATCTATTAAATTATTCCACAACACAAGAATAGTGAGGTATTCTATTTTTAAACCCTCGTCAATGTGATGAAAGAGAAAAATCATTGCCTTGGCACAATTTTGATTCGATGCCCAATTTATGTCTTGGATAGTGTCTGCTAGACCCATCGCCTCAAGATGAATTTCGGCATCTAGTACCCAAGATAAGTATCCTTTTTTCCAATATATCCAAAGCAAGAAATTCAAGTTTATAACATTTGACATTATTTTAAAAGGAAATTTTTTACCTTCGAAACTTTCAAAGTGTTTAGTTGAACTGGTAGAGACTCGTGCTGATAACGTGTTATAAAATAACTGAAAGTAACAACTTAAAAAGAAATGGAAGAACATAGAACATAACTAAAGTGAAAAGAGAGAAACAAAGAATTGTATATGTATTACCATCTCTTCTTTGTAAATGAGATAATGACTATTTATAGGCCATCTACATGAGGTTATTTGTGGCATTCAACAGCTAACCAAACTCTTACAAAAGTTATGCATTCCCTATCATGTTAATCACACACATAATCCACACGCCTATTATAGCATCTACACTTTCACAACATGATTATCATTAATTCAAAGATCAGTATTTTAGAAGAGTTTCAAGAAAATATATTTTACTTCAATTGCATTATTTTCAAGAAGTATTCAAGATAGTATAATTATCTTTAATTTCAAGTGCATTATTTTAGAACAGCTTCAAGAAAATATATTTTACTTCTAGTGCATTATTTTCAAGAAAGTACTCTTATATTTAATTTATAGTGCATTACTTAAGAAATATTTCAAGAATATATTTTACTTCAATTTGATTTCACCCAAAATCTAGGGTTTTATGTTATTCTACATGGGTTTAATTTATTGTGATTCAATTACTTATATTCAATCTTATTATGCATGATTTAACTTAATTACATGTTTTTCATTTATATCATATGAACTCATGCCTATGCCTATTTTATGAATATAAACTATGTTATGAACTCATGCCTATGCCTATTTTATGAATATAAACTATTCTTATGAACTCATGGATTATGATTATGAATCCATGCATATTTTCATAAAGTGATGATTTATGACTGGAATATGTTTTTAAGATAAAATACTAATGATTTGTGAAAGGTTTTCTCGCATTTGAAAGGAATCATGATTTAGATTTTTAGATAGGTAAGTGTCTTAATGAATGAAGTTATTAAATTATGGGTTTTAAATGAGCTATTCTAATATGAACTTATTATTGGATTGGTAGTCTTAGTTGTTGCCTTTCCAAGTATTTTGACTATTATATGATTATGATTGTCTATGCCATTGAGATTTTATGTAGCACCGATCAAACATTGAGATGGAGGCTCTCCTGTTAGTAGAGGTCGGGTCTCTAGAAGCAATCTCCTTGTCCCTAACTATGTGTCCCGTAGGACTTTCTTAAATGACCTAAGCTAGTGGATCCACCTTAGCAATTATGAATTATATGGAGTTCTACCTTGGCAAGTACACTCTCTCTTTTCGGTATGAGGGTTACACCAGATTCTATGTTATAGCTCACATGTTCTTATTATTGGTTAACGGCAAAAATCCCACAAAAGAACTATGTTTTCTTCAATAGTATTTATGCTTTCTCAAAGACTATGATTTAAGCTTATGTTATGATTTTAAAAATATTGCGACCTTACATTAAGTTATTTCAGTATCTATCAGCGATTTTTTTACTACTTGGTCATTGCATTAGTTTATGTATTTCAGTTTCATATTTAGTTTAGCGTCTCAGATTCATAATGTCTAGCTTTACAAATTACCATGCATATATCTCGTACTCAGTACATTCAAAGGACTAATTCGCATACCTCTTGTGCTTACATTTTTCATGTGATGTAGATTCATGTTCTTACTATGAGGATCCTAGCTAGTTAGATCACATATTTTAGCAAACAGGTGATGAGTTCTCTTATTTCGAGTACTCAAGTCAGTTTGTAGTTCTAGTATGTTATTTATATTCGCTTGTATTAATTAAAGGGAGCAAGGGTCATGTCCTGGGTTATTACAATCAGTATTAGTAGAGGATTCATAGATAGTTAGTTAGAATTGTTGTATTCAGTTTATTCTATTTTTGATTCCTTTCACATTACATTTGTTGTATTCAAAACTTTGTTCAATAATATATTGAGCATGTCCCAACCCAAAGTATACCCTAGGTGTAACATGGCATATAGAACCCTAAAAGACTAAACAATTCACCTCTCATACATCATACTAGATAATAGTAATAAACATTACAAAAGAAGCAATCTCATATCATAAAAGAGTTTGACGAAGCGGAAGGCTAACATAGTCTCAACAAACCATCTAAATAACAACAGAAGTGGTTGGGTCGTAAGCCGTACACAACATACATCATCCGAAAACTAGAAAGACATAAATCAAGTAAATGTGTCTCGGTCCTTAGAACATGTGGACTCACCAACTCTTGAATCCTGTAGAATGATCAACTAGCCACAAGTATGAGAGGTAGAGGCGTCGGACCCTACATTCATGAGATAATGCAGGCACAAGTATGCATTAGCACATGGAATGTACTAAGTATGGGACAATACATAAATAGACATGATGACATATATAACTTAAACATGTAATACATGACTAATATTTGAACATTTCGAAGCCTTAAAGAAGTAACACCACATAACACATAAAATATGGTCAACACAGTTAAAATAACAGATATAAGAAAACTTTGAAGAAACATACTCGTTTTGTGAGATATTAGTTTTAACCGACAATAAGACCATGAGAGTTATGCCATGAAATCCGGGTCATTTAAGATAATTCTACGGAGGCACATAGTTAGGAACTAGAGTTTGCTACTAGAGACTATCCTATTTGAGCCTCCACCTCAAGCCCTCTCGGTGCTAACTCTAAATCCCAACAGAATTGATAAAAGTCAAATATCATTATAACATAGGAAAGATAATGATAAATACCAATCCACATCTTAAAATCAAGAGATAAAATAGCTCCTTAAATTAAAAATCAAACATAGGTGAGAAAACCTTTCACCAATATGAATCCATACGTGAGAAATACCTTTCACAATCATGATCATATTCATATGTGAGAAAACATTTCACAACAATATTGACACTTTCATCTAAAATCACCCTATCACCATAAATATCATTTTCATAAGACATGCATAATCCTTCAAAATTAATAGTTCATAGGTTCATGAGTTTTTCATAGGTTCATAATTGCATATCACGGATCATGCTTAGTTTCATATAAATTCAACTAGATATCATGTATTTTACATCAAATCATGCAATAGAAGATTTAAAACAACAATAAAAATCATAATTGAATGGAACCCATATAGAATTAAGAAGAACCCTAATTTGATCAGTTGAAAACCTTGTGGACCCCACGGAGGAATAAACTCCATGGGTGAATACCCACATACCTTGCTACTTAAATCCCAAGATAAAGGTTGAATTGAAGACCTTGTAGTGAACCCTAGCTTCTTCTTCTTCCATAGGTTGAGAGGGAATTTGGGAGAATAAATTTAGTTGGGTTTTTGGGGAACTAAGAGAATGGGCTTAAAATGGGTTGATTTAGGACATAAAGTCTTTATATAGGGCTTAGGATAGAGGCCAAAATGGCATATCATAGGCTTAAAATATTTAGGAAATATCAAAAGGCCAATAAGAATAATTGTCGAATCATTCTATGGTTTGGACCTACAGTCCGTAGGACTTTCTACGGACTGTCCTGGTCAACCGTAAAAAGTTTAGAAGCCTTCATTTTGACCAAATTTTGACGAAACATGTCTATGGTCTATAGAACTTTATACGGCCCATAGAATCCAATCATAAAACTCAATTTTGACCTTAAAATATCACTAAGTCTGGGACCTTCCTACGAGACCTACCTACGACCCGTAGACCATCGATGGACTATCCTAGTCAACCGTAGACAAAAATTTGGAAACTTAATTTTCAAAAATTATTTTCTCCCTTTCTACGAGACTGGTTTATGACCTGTAGAAAGTTTTACAAACCGTAGACATGTCTTGTTGACCCGAATCAGTAGACAAAAATTCATGCAACCTATTACCTTTTCAAAATTTGAGGTGTTATAGAACCAATGATCCATAAGTATGCTTCTGTTCATCCATTTTAAATTCTTTAACATGCTCATATTTAATTGCTCATGACTATGCTAGTATCAAGGGTTTGGTTGGGGGCACTTATGACTCTAAGCACAATGTTATAACTAGGGCGCAGTCTCAGATCGTGACAAAGAAACTCTTATCTTGAAAACTACTGCAATGATTTTCTTTATGACTTCCTGATAATTCTATGACGATTTCTTGTTGTTTTCTTTGAAACTTTTACGTTTAGAACCCTAAAACTATGAGTTATGCAAGTTTCAAAATGTTAGAACTTATGATGCTATCTTATGATTCTATAATATTATTATTATGAAATGATATTTGTCTCTAATGAATGCAAAGCTATGAAACATGAACTATATCCTCATGACATGATGATATGAATGAAGTTTATGAACTATGGTCCTTCAATATTTTTAATATGAGCCTTTGGGATAACACATGACGTCATGAACTTAAGGGAGTTAAATAGTATAGTGAAAAGACATAATCTAACTGACAAACACCTGAAACTATGTTTGCCAACATATGTGAAGGCTCATTTTGTTGGTTTGGGTGGCTCCTTGTATGACCCTAGTTAGGTCTAGTTATTGATCCACATGGTATGTACACATATGTCTCATACCAGCAAGGTATGAGATAGCTTAGCTTATTGGGCCGAGATCAGATTCCATGCACTCATATGGTGGTTTATGTCAGTTACACTACTAGACTCCCATATTGAACTAAAATATGATGAATGACGTATACTTAAGGTAGTTTAAACGTCCTTATCTCTTAATCTTCATATGTTATGATTATTAGTTTTTTCGATTGATCTCATATGTACCTTACATTTCATTCTGCCATTTTACATATGATACTATTCCACATGTACTTACGTTCCTTTTATTGGGGGTGCTGCATTTATTTATTTATTGATGTAGACTCAAGTACACAGACACATGATTAGCTCACTCTGTAGGTTTCATATATTTTCCTTTTGATGAGTCCCTCCCTATTTTGGGGCCTAGTCTACCTATTTTAGAGAGTTGTGTTTTCTTTCAAGGCATACTAGGGGACTTGTCCCAATTGGCACTATTCAGTTATGTTTAGAGGCTTCATAGATAGATAAATAGTTATGTTAGGTTTAAACCTTCATGACATTTAACAATGGTTATAAATTTCTATGACTTACTTTATGAGATTTGTTGTCTTATGAAACTTGTCTCTTCAAATGCTTTCAAATGTATTCTTCTGCTCATATTTAGATATATGCTCATGCCCAATGCTATGTTATAGGTACGCTTGGGCCAATAATGGCATAGAGTGACAATCACATCTATGGTGTAGGCTTGGGGTAGATATTTGAAGAACTTTAGCTAGATCTTCAACTCCATATCGTGAGCGCGTGTATCTAGGTCTATGAAGGACTTTGGCTTAATTTCTTGAAAGATATAGAGAAACTCCCAGTGCATTCCTATGATACACATTCCTATTACAAAAGCTTCACTAAATCTATCTTTTCAATTTAGGCTTGGATTTCTCTATCGATTTATGAATTCAATAACTGGTCATCCTTTCTTTTGCAAGTATTCGTGAATTCTACCATGTGCACTACATGCCTTGTGCTATAGAATCAATAAAGAAACTCATGTTCTACTTGCTCCTAACTATCGATAGAATTAGTCTCGAGATTCGTGTATCAATTAAAGACATTTACTTTTAGGGAGTAGAGTCTACGTAGGCCCTAGCATTATTACATGTCTCTACAAAGTGTGCAATATGTTGCTTCAAATTTTCTTTGTCCTTAAATTGTTGAAATCTAGGAGGTTGATAAATGGCAGACATTTTGAAGTCATTAATCCTTGCAATGTGTGGCTTGCAATACATATAAGAAAACTTGGTGGAGACTTCATACTTATATTTGATGGTCCCTTTGATGAATTCATTCAACCGATCAAGTGGGATCATCCCTTCCGAATAATCTGACATCTCTTTGACAAGCAACACTTGCTTTACAAGATGTAGAGTTTCTTGAACTTCTAGACCTTTTTTCAGGCTCTTGGCTTGATTCTCCATTTAATATTCCATATATATTGTCCATCAACTTATCAAACACGAAAGCAGCAAGGAGTGTGCTAGTGAGTCCCAAGCAAAGGAAAGAATGACATGAGAGGCATAGAAAGGACTCAAGGACAAGACACGACACAGAACCCGGTAAATTTGATCTTCATTGGCCTTGCTGTCATCTCAGATTCTTGATTTTGCATATGCTTGGTCAATCCTTCAACCATATTTGCCAGGTTATCAAGTTGTTCCTCCTTGGATAAAGTATTAATTACCATTCCTTGTATAATAATTGAACATCGGAGAGTAGCATGGATTATCATGTAAGTTAATCTTCAAAGGTCTCAAAACACATGATTAATGTGTAGAAGACTTATTAGTGGAATCATAGTCTTTTTTTAGTAGAGCTCTTGGAACCAGAGAGATTAAGTAGACCTAGAGTCTTCTTGATCTTTTTGGAAACATTGCTTCCTCCTTTTGAAGAATTTGTAGAGGACCTTACTCCTTTTGGGGGTTGAAGAACCAAAATCAATAGTTTATGTGGATAACACTTGACGTATTTGTTGTCCCAGCATAGTCACCTTATTCCTTGTAACAACTAAAAAACTTCTATAGGTAACACCAAGGAACCTCCACTTCAGGAGAGACCTTGGAGTTAGCATCCTTAAAGGATGTTGATTAGGAGTTGATCTTCTTGAAAGCCATTTTGATGTTCTTTGATGATTGAAAAGTTGAGAGGATAGGTAGAAATTCTCCCACCAAACGTGCAAGAATTTGTAAACAATAAAATTTATATTGAGAGAATAATAATTAAGACATGAAAATATCATAACAATCATAGTATTTCATTTCAGTATATGAGCATTACGATCTCTATGAATTCTATGATTCATCTTTTCAAATATAAATTCAAAGTCTTGTAAGCTTGATCTTGAATCTTGATGAAATTGATCTTGACTTATACTTGGATTCAAAGGATTTTGCGCTTGTTCTTGAAGTTGAATTATTGCGTGCTTGAATTCTTGAACTCTTTTCTTCTAAAGAAATTTGTAGCATTTGATCCATGAGCTCTCACTGTCTTCTTTTTATAATGATGGTGTAATTTCTGAATTATGAAGACCCTATTTATATATACAGAATACATGAGTTGTGATAAAGACATGCTTCCTCTGGCTAATCAGATTTAAGTGACATTCCAGGTAATTTTTACACATGACATGATCCTATTGGCTTCTTCGTTAGACTTGGCATGCCACGCCATTTGACATGTGACACTAAGTTAGGCCTCTAGGATGAGATGACATTAGGCTTAGCAAAGTCGGCTCATAATTTGTAGTCCAAATCGATGGACTAGCCCAATGAAATGTAGGGAAAATGATTCTAATATCTAAAAAAGTGTTATTCATATTATTATCTATTAAAGCTGGTCAAAACATTGGTAGTTGTGATAAATCTCAAATGTCCTCGTTAAAACTAATTAAAAGGGACAACGACTAGTCAATAAAAATCCAATGAAGAGTCGGGGTCGAATTCCACTTGGAATCGTAAATCGTGGAGAATTTCTATCAAGAAATTTGGATTTTAAGATCGCTCATTTGTAATAGTAAGAGCAAGTGAGTGATAATTCCATCAATTTAATAAAAAGCTTTGGTTATCAATTATCACAATTAAACTAAAATATTGAACAACTCAAGAGTTAACAAGCAATATAGGGGTGCATAGATTGGAAATTGATGTCACATAGGGGTAATTGTGGTGCTCGTTATTGATGAACATTCATAAATAAGCTAATTCAACCTCATTGACGCTAATAATCTTTCGATCACAAAGCATCTATGCATAGAATCTCCTTTCGGTCTCATCTCAATGTTGATCTAAACAACACAATACCTTACTCTATTCTCTTTTTCAAGAATAGGGGAAATAGATCTGACTCATAACCTCTATTTCAAGCAAGTTATAGACATCAAACCTAAATTGCTAGTATCAGACTACTTACTCACTCCAAACAATCTCTTTTGAGCATCGACAGGAGATCGGAAGTAGGAATTAAGTTTGCAACCTTAACTCATAAATTAACCCCACGCTAATTAGACCAAATTCATGTCTGAGCAAAAGAAAAAAAATAGTATAGCACAATACCCACTACATTATCAACACCAAATCCCATAATTGCACCCCTAGATATTAGGGTTTTAGCCACCCATCACAAAAATCAAAGAAAATATAACTTTCACGAAAGCAACCATGGGTAACATGAAATTAAGAAATTATAAGTAAGCCCCTTTGGATTGAACTTCAATTTATCAATTACAAACACAAAGTTGTAAAACTCCGAAAGCTAGAAAGTGTTCTTCACAATAGAAAAGTGTTCTCTCACTAAAATCTAATTCAGAACTCTTCATACACACTTTGATATGATATGATTTCTCTCTCCATTTTTTTATTTAAAATTTCCAAATTCAGGCCCAAAACCCAACACGCGACTCAATCAACGACATTAGTCGAGCTCGCTAAGCTTGTTTGGTGAATCACCTCTTGTTCCTCAGCTCGCCTTTTCATTCTCTAGGCTTCAGGTGTTTGGACCTCTGTTGAAAAACTCAATTGAGTCAACCTTTCACGTTCGGCGAATCGCCGAGTACCACCTTGATTCTCCTTTCGAGTAGTCACCCTTTTTCATTTCACATGTCATTTTAGGCAATGTTTATCAAGTCCACCTTTCTCATTTGGTGCATCATCTTCTCTACTGTAATATGCCGACCTGATTTGATAGATACAAGTAGTATGCACTATCATTTTGGACAAAGTCGTGCTTAGTTAGAGATCCACCCTTCTTTGTTAAGCGGTCAATAATATATGGTTTGCACTTCCTTTTGCATTTTTTGCCATTCTTTCAAACATCAATCCTTTACTTGTCCATTTGCCTTCATAGCTGCAAATCATCAATATTTTATCAAAATAGGACAAAATTAGGCATTGATAAAACTAATTATTGAGCTAAATAGACCTCAAATGAATGCAAATCACGACTCATCAACACCCCCAAATTAAACTTTTACTTGTCCTCAAGTAAATCAAGAACACAATTAGCTCAATAATGGTGTCTACCATAGTATACAATGATAGAGAACATGCAAGTGCCATAACAAGACTAGTCTCAAAATCATGCTTTACTAAATCGTGATAAAAAAAAGCTTCAAATGATGACTAGTTGATATCAACAAAAATTCAAGCTCACTTTAGCTTCTTGTTTAATGGAAGAACATGTTTAAACACATGCATTCAAGTGACCTCACATGAAGAACGATTCCATGATCTCAAAAAGTATATCAACAAAGGGTAAGGAATCAATGCAACTCTCACTCTCTCAAAAGAGAAGAACATGCAAGCTTTGTCCCATAGTTTACCCATATTTTACAGTCATCACATTACCTAGTTCATGGAAGATCTGAAGGGTATTTTAGGCTTGTAATGGAGGTGAGGGTTTAGGTATAGTCAATTTGGCTTGGTGATACCTTTTCAAAGCATTGTTGCAATCATCATCACCTTTTCTCAAGTACTTTTCCTTCTTTTTCATTTGAGAGCTCAAACTTTGACTTTTCACTCAATTTATTTGGAATCCCCTTTGTATCATTCACTTCTCTTTTTCATTTTCATTTTTGAAAAACATTTTTATCACAATGACTCTTTTATAAGGAGGGGTTCCTTCTTTTTGTAACAACTTTGAAAGTTGAGTCTCATTTCATCTTTCTTAGCCCTTCACTTGATTGTCATTCTTTCCTCCTTTCCATACCCCCAACTTATGCTTTTGGCATAAGTTGGCTATTTAAAAATAACAATGCTTCAAAAAGAATTTTTGGTGAGAAGGTAGGGATAATTTGGTTCAAGAGGCTTTTCTTTTGGTTTTACCAACAATTAGGTTAGGCTAAAATGATTCTGAAATGGATGCACACCCTTACAAGGTAGTCACAAAAGAGTAAGGACATTTGGGTTCCTTCTTTAAATTGTTACTCAAGATCATGTCTCACATTTACCAAGATTCAAACAATTGGACTAACAGGGAAAATTCTAGGACTCTACATACATGTTTTCAAGTAAAACCTCACCACACATTGCAGTCCAAAATACACTCATTTAGCACATCCCAAAAATATCAAAAGTGTACCTGCGATGTTAATTGCAAGGCTCACATCAAACCGTAGCTAGTTAACAAAAGATTTAAAGAGATCACACATAGAGAAACAACATCAATTTCATTCCTGCAGCACCAACACTCTACACCATGCTCATTGATGAGTCCATGATTTGGACTCATTTAGGGATTTATTTTACTAGATTTAGTGTCCTCAAATGCATATTTTATGCCAATAATTGATGTAAATCCTTGATTTTAAGGTATTTGGATTGAGGAATAAAGCATGGACACTAATGAGCAAAAAGGAACAAGGCAGCTGAAAGAACAAAGAAAAGAAGGTCTGATGATCGCCTAACCCAATGGGTTAGTCGTCGAATGGCCAGGATCTCGCCTAAAGTTCTAGTGTGCCAAGCCTGAAGAAGAAAATCAAGTCGGCGATAGAAAGGAGCAGTGAGCGAGTTGCCGAACGGTTCCGCGATGCAGTGCTAGATCGCCCAAAGTTACATAAATTGAAGATGCTGAAGGCCAAAGCAAAAAGGCGAAAGAATTGACCAAAGGGCGGATCACCGAATGGATCGGCGATCCTGACTTATTGCGCCCAATGGTCCTTCGCAGCATATGTTTGGCGACTATAAATACATTTTTGAATTCTTAGTTTAGTATCAATTTTTATAGTATCAAATTTTATCTAGTTTTCATTGAAGAATCAGTTTGAGAACTGAGTTTGAAGACAATATTTCCCTTAGCTTTGAAGATTTCCATTTTTGAGAAATTGGAAGTGGGTCTTTGAGATTCTTCAACCTTGACCTTGTAAAGATGAAACTAATCTTACCCAGTTGATGGAAACAAAATTTGGTAACGATTTTTATCTTTTTTTTATGTCTAGATGAAACCCCAATTCTTGGGGTTTGATTATGTGATTATGGGTTGATTTAGCTGCTGGGTATTGTTAATTGATAGTTTAAATGATGTTTAAAAGTGATTTCATTCAGTAATTGTGGCTTACTCTAAAGGGTTGTAGTTGCAAATGCAACTCTACCTTCATGTTTTTGGCTTGCTCGAGAGAGAGGTTTCAAAACCAAGATTACTGATTTGATGGTCTGTGGGTATTGGGTTGTCATGGTTTTAGCTTGAGAGAGTGAATCCTAAACCCTTTTCCACACATTCAGCTCGAGAGAGTGAATGGACTAAAGTGAAGGTTGTCCTTAATTGCTGCTTATTGGTGTTTGAGAGAAACCAATTTGATTCGGGGTAAATTATTCAAGAGAAAGTTTACCCCCACTAAGGTCTAGCTTATTCATTGATTTACAACTATTTACTATCAAATGCAATTACCCATTTGTCTACCTTAGCCCATAATCCAATCATATCCCAAGAACCTGTCTCTTGACTTGTTATTTTCGTGTTATTTGTTGTTGTAGTTGATAATTACAATCAAACCCCCTTGTTATTTGACACTTGTGTCACCCCAAGCTTGAAATGTGCTTTTATTCGTAAATGTTTTTACCTATGATTGACTTGAACATATTCATGCTTTTCTATTGATTCTCAAATACATACCACTCCCTGTGGGATTCGACCCCAACTCACTTAGTTGGGTTATATTACTAACTAATGATCATTGGCACTTAGTATTGGATGAAGTGTCCTGATACGTGAAATCAAAATGGCACCGCTGCCGGGGAGTGGTGTTAATTGAGAATATTTAGTTAAGTTGAGTTTTGTTCTTGTTAGTTATAGTCGAACTTACTTAATTTTAGTTTTTTTTTGCTTGTTTGTGTGTTGAAACAAGAAGTATGAGTGTGAACGACATCATTGGTAGCCAAGTAGGCCATCAAGATGACATCAGAAACCTCAACGATGTCAACGAGCCTAATGCTAATGACCCCCATCTTATGGGTGGTATTGGTGCCATTCACTTGCCTCCGACCGAAGGGAATGCGGTGTTCCACATCACAAGTACTATGTTGCCGCTCTTGCAATTGAAGGGGATGTTCAGTGGTTTGGCTCATGAGGATCCCCATGAGCATATTAGAAACTTTGTGGATGTATGCAGACCATTCTCCTTCAAGAACATATCCCAAGAGTCAGTCCAGTTAAGGTTGTTCCCGTTCTCTTTGATGGGAGAAGCATGTAAGTGGCTGGCTGAATTTCCACGTGAATCAATCACTTCGTGGGAGGAGTTGGTCACCGCATTTCAAGTGCGATTTTTCCATCATTCGAAGATGATGACTCTTTGGGACAACATTCAGAGCTTTAAGCATCTAGAGGGCAAGCCAATTCATGAAACTTGGCTGCGATACCGGAGCCTTGACTTGGTAAACGAGGGTGTTGCCGACCAACTTTTTCTGGGAGGTTTGATGCAGCAACCTTATGTGATAGTGGCTCAGCTCTTGGATTTCATGACTATAATCAACAGGGTGTGGTATACCCGTGAAGACCAGGTCTCCCCTCTCACGTTCAAATTGACCAAGGGGCGGATGGAGAAAGACCAAGAGAGGGACAAGAACATGGCCAAGACCATGACACTTCTTGACATTTTGTCCAAAAATGTCATGGGAGTTGGTGCTCGAGGTGTTAATACCGTGGGTATCGGGTGTGCTAATCTGGATGAGTCCAAGTTTGAGGACTTGTATAATGAAGAGGTGAATTTCCTAGCCAACCAAGGTGGTGGTTATCTTTC